>JARJLU010013980.1:0-32573 GCA_030272975.1 Sparidentex hasta
TATAGAGAGAGAGAGAGAGAGAGAGAGAGAGAGAGAGAGAGAGAGAGAGAGAGAGAGAGAGACTGCAATGCTGCAAAAAATTGCATCTCGGATAGTTTTACAGCTGTATCTGCTGCTTAGGACACATTAGTGAACCTCTGCTGCCACCCTGTGGTCAGACAAGGAAGATGACAGTAAGATGGAAAACAAGTACATTTATTCAAGCACTCAAGTATACTGTGGGGATACTTGTACTTCCTTTATGACTCTGTATGGACACTCCCACACAGAGTTTGAAGTAGTGCAACTCACCTCCAGTTAGTTAGAACTAAAGAAGGTGAAATGTTCTTGGTCCTTCTTGTCATTATTTCAATTGTTTGAGTTGTTAAAGCATGGTGATTAATTGTAGCATTTTGTTTGTTACATTTGTAGAATTTCTTTCTAAACATCCCGACAGCAAACAATAAATCAAATCTTCTTACAAATAAAAAAAAAACAAAAAAAAAACAAAATCTAGTAACTGTGGCTGTTGCATGCCTCTAATAAGCCCATCCAAGTGTCTCATTCATTCTTTGTAAAAACATTGGACCAGCTACCTGCCTTTGGCACTTGTACATGAGCAGAATCTTTCGCAAAGCTACAGATGTTTTGCTAAAGCAATTAGCAAACTAGTGGCACAAGAAGGAAAAAAGATAGTGCTGCCAAAATGTCCTAGTACTTAAGTACCAACTATGGCCATGTTGCCTCTGAGCCTGATGTTCAGCAGCTTGCTAACTCAGTAGCACAAAGCGCACAGCCCCTGAGCCCAATAAAAGAACTGCTGCGGCAGCAACAACCTCCATTAGCAGCTAACATTAGCATAAAGCACATACCTACAGCAGAAACGAGTGAATGTTGCCTCTGGGTAGACTTTTCAGACTCTATATTTGTGATGGCTAGTTTGCTTGTTTCTACAGGATATATTAAGATTGATTCATGGGATGGAATTTCATTAGTCAGATACATTCAGAATGCAACTAGCTCTTACTGGTTTCTACAATCTTTTGGCTAAGTGCCCGTTTTGCAGGGCAGTTTCTTCTAAAACCTGTTATTGTGGGTAACAACTTGCACTGGAGTTCTAATCCTGGGACCATACGTGCCCCTGACCCTCCCTCTTGAACTTCCCTTGTCAAGGCAAAGCACAGTTGACACACACAAACATGCTTCATGTGGAGCAGCATCCCTGCCTTCCTGAGCTGCCTTCATTGATGACAGTCAATGACAATGTTTTGTCATTGCTCTAACTTCCCTCTATCTCCTCCCCTGTCTAGTTGCATCATAACTCAACCTGT
Organism: Sparidentex hasta; assembly: GCA_030272975.1. Lineage (NCBI taxonomy): Eukaryota > Metazoa > Chordata > Actinopteri > Spariformes > Sparidae > Sparidentex > Sparidentex hasta. Next base: position 1,311 of record JARJLU010013980.1, read on the forward strand.
CTGGAGGACCCAGCATTGGTTAGTGCAGTCGTCCCCACCAGCTTTTATTTCATCCATGCGTATGCCCAAGCAGTGACAGTGACTCCACTGTCACAACAGACTATAGTCATTTGCAACTGAATGAGCCTTCTTTCCCGAGTCTGCTCTATCCACTGACAGCAGAACAGTAGGTCAGAGCTGTGCTTGTTTGAAGCTCTCTACAACAAACGCTGATGGGATAGTGGACATGTCTCTGTGGTAGGCAGGACTGTAAACATCTACTATCCACCACATGAACTTCATCCCTCAGCCCATTTATAAATAACTCCACACTCTCAACACCACTGAGTTGATTCCTGCTTTTATATGTCTTGATAGTGGAGTGTTGCAAAGACCACAGTGGCCAATCATTTTTTCATTGATTTTCAGGGGTCTGGAAGTTGGTTGGCAAACCGCTGCTGTTGCAATGAGCACTACAGAATATTACTGTATCAATCGATTCTGATCCAAAGTCATGGCGATGACAACAGGGATTTAGGGTTGAGTTTCATTGACAAATTAGAAAATTGTTTTTGTTTTTCATTTTCAGCAGACAAAGCTGAAGGAATGAAACATATGACAAACATGGTTACAAGTTTTCATTAAAGTCAGAGAGAAAACTAGGAAGGAAGCTGGCCAGGTTTTGGACAATGTGCAATGATGTTTTTTTGTTGTTGTTGTGAGCTTTCATTAAAGAAAAAAAAAAAAAACATTTAAGGCTCTAATACTTTAAAAAAATATATGAATCATGCAAATACAACAATGTTTGATGAAACAGAAGAAGGGGAAGGAAGAAATCGGTAAAAAAAGATGTGAACGTTACATTTTAATTCTGTCCCTGAGAGGTAAGTTTGTCTCTGCAGACCAGAGAGTTTAAGTGGGGAAAGTACTCTGGATGGGTGCGGCAAATGTCAATAATATGCAAGGAATAGCTGTCTGTATGTCATTCGTTTGTCGAGAGAACTGGTACTTCACACATGACAGGTTTGATACGGAAGACCCAAGGAAGAGCAGTGTCATTTTAAATATTGACAATTTGAAAAAAAATAAAAGTGACCGCTCTGTTCAGCAGTGGGAGTGTGGTTTCAGCGCTTTGGTTCAATGGCTTTGTAGACTGAAGCTGGGCTCACATAAGATCACTTTCATGTGATCTGATGGGGAAGCAGACGTAAACAAAATGACGGTTAACATGTTGCAACAACCTGCTAAAGCAGTTGTTCTCAATTATTTTCCAAATTGAAATACTATTGGGAACCTGATCATATTTAATTATTTATCTGTATAAACCACTGTATGAGTTGCTGTCCCCAGCATTCTGTATACAATCACCTGATTATCAAAATGGATTAATAAAATGAGCTGAGCTTAAAACAATTCCAAGTTTAGCTTATTAACTCAATTTGTAACATTTAAACAAGACTCTGTGATTCTCAAAACAAAAAGTGCAAATCATTCACTGGGATGCACATTTTTATAGACTTAACGCAGTAACATTCAAAACTTTTAATTGTAAACATTGGTCACTTGTCAGCTTCATCAGCTTATTCCTTTTCAAAAAGGAACCTACGACATTTTTTGGTGCAAAATTTGTAACAATATTGCTTATATTTTAGCTTCTCAGAAGGGATGAAAGGTGCATAACATTTGCATTCACTTTCCCTGAACATATTGTCTATCCAGAGGACAATACAAAATCACTGAACCCTGAAACATTTGAAACAGTCGGCTACATCAGAGTTTTTAGGCATAAAACACAAACAAGTCTTTCCTCATTTCCGACCATGTTCGCAGTAAACCCAAGGGCTATGTAGGTATCATCATATTTCCTGCTCTTACTAGGTTTTTGCTGGTTACCGCCACTTGTTTTTTTTTCATCTGACGCCTCTTCCTTTTTTTCTTTTCACTCCTGTCAGAAACTTCTCCATCTCTTCTGCCTCCTAGTGGCTGGAGGCTTTTTTTTATTGTTCAAGCATGAATGTCATGTCATTGTCATTGTCATTGTCCCAACCGCTTATCCCTTTCCATGGGGTCACGGGGTGTTGCTGCTGGAGCCAATCCCAGCCTTGTCTCAGGGCGAGGGCAGGGTGCTCCCTGGATGAGTCGCCAGTTCATCGCAGGGCCCTCACTAGTGAGCAATGTGGGGTTCAGTATCTGGCTCAAGGACACTTCGACATGCAGCCCAGCCGTGCCCGGAGCTGGGATTTGAACCAGTGACCTTCTGATCACTAGTCGACCTGCTCTACCCGCTGAGCTACAGCCGCCCTCAAGCATGAATAAAGACACTAATAATGAAAGTCCCACCCCCCCGAAACCTCTCTACGCCCCCCCATTTGAGAAGTACTGTGCTAAAGTAACAGTGAGTAGTAAAAAAAAATAAAGCAGAACGTTAAATGTGTTTGTTTTTGGATCATAACTAACATTAGCCTCAAAGGCAGCACTGTCGGGGTGCCGTTTAGCTTAGTGGGTAGAGCAGGTGTCCCATGTGCAGAGGCTTTGTCCTTGCTGCGCAGACCTGGGTTCGACTCCTAGCCCACATCCCTTTGCTGCCTGTCACTCCCCCTCTCTCATCCTGTTTCCTATCGAAGTCTTCAGCTGTCCTATTAATAAGGCGCCAAAAAAATACTTTAAAGAAGAAAAAAAAAAAAAAAAGCAGCACTGTCAGCTGCTCCAGGATACCTCTCTTATGATGTAATCAGCTAGAGTCTAAATTGTAAATATCGAACATGTTTGATATTATTGGAGTAGTCCGTAGAGTCTGTTTAGGGGGCCTTAAGACTCGATCTGTAAAGCCGCCACATTACTGAATCACCTGTTCCAAACAACACGTTTGAAATGAGCACTGCACTAGTTTCTTGAAACAGAGAAAGATAAAGGGAGAAGTTTGTGTTTCTGCAAAGCCAACACCTTTAGAAGGTGAGAACGTAATTTGAATGTACATAGGATCTGTAATTTGTTGTTTTTTAACTGCCAAACAAATTTCAAGCCCAATGCTAATATTTCTTTTCCAATAACACCATTTCACTTCATTTCCACAACCTGTTAACTTGAAAGTATAACTTAAGTAAGTCTCCAAAGCAATGTCAATCCCTCTCTGATAACGTTGATGCACAACAGGTGGTTTTTTTGGATAAACTAACCGTATATTGTCACCTGAAAAAAAAAAAAAAAAACTATGATTAAGACAGTCCTACAACAAAAATTACAGCACTGTTCAGCCATTGCTGCCGTTTGTTTGTTCATCTCCCACTTATAATAATGTGAAGTAATTGCTGAATTATTGATGATAGCTGGTTCACGCAGCGTAAAAAATATTAGACAGTTTTGGATTAACTAGCCCCACTATCTAGCTGCTACAATACAGACTTGTTCCTGAGCCGGAAACAGTGCGGAGTCCACACACTGTGGTCATAGCCAGCGGTGACCTACTGCACAATATATAATACTTTATCACAATAGCTCAGCCTTTCTCTAGGGGGAACATGCAGAACATATTAGGAGTTTATACAAATACTAACAAGGACAGAAGACTTAATGTGAGGAAATGTTAAAGTAGTTTGTGAGGTAAAGACAAAAACACATTTTCAGAGCATCCACAATAAGAAGATCCAAATTATTTTTACCAAAGCTACAATGGCAAGCCTAACCCAATATCAAACTCAGTAGCCCTGTAATCACTGTCACATTTTAAACCACCCATAACTGCTAAACCATAATTTAATTTGGCTCACCAAATCTGTGTTGAAAAATGCCCTATCCCGTAATGTTAAAGACAGTGAGAGGAAACTTTATCCAAATAGACATAACCTGCCATGTACAATGCTTGCATCTCTCTCATGGTCTGTGCATGAAGGAGGGACTGCTACTGGCTGGTTTATTGTTTTGCAATTGTTCATAGTCCAATCATTCATTGCCAAAGACGAATCATGACTACTTTTTGGCCATGTGGGAGACCCAAGTACTCTTGGAGTGACGAGTGGCTCTCTGGGGGATGGCTGTGGTCTGCTCTGGGCAGACTGTCACAGCTGCGTGACACTGCTGAAAGGTGCCATGGCACATCTGGTGAAAACACAAGCATTGTCTGGAACAACCCCGCAATCACCACTGGCATCCATGAGCTCTTGAGCAGTATGATTGTGCCCTCCGCTGTTCAGAAATAAGTGTACAGTCACAAGGAGAGATAGTAGAATGTGCGGACCAGGTGAGAGGCTGAAGTACACCTGGGTCTCTCACGTGGTCCGTGCATGAAGTATGATACATAAGCAGAGCTGGGCAATATGAACCCACTCCTCGTCTTGGCTGATAGTTGGGTCCAAAGCAGTGTGGCAAGTAGATGAGTAGGTGAGCAGGCTAGGTTGGTGAGGAGGATAAGCAGGGCAAGGTTATTTTCAGAATAAATATACCAGGCAGAGGGGAACTCTTTTGGCAAAAAGGCTTGACCGAGGCCGCACTAACTGTCGTAACGACGAGCTGGCAGGATGGAGATGACTGAGCTGAGCAGAGGACTTGATTACGGTGAGAAAAAGGGTGAAGCTCCAAGGAAGACAAATGAGAAACATAATGTTCAAGGGGCCAATGCAACAGTTGGAGACTATTCGAAGTCTGTGCGTATGCATGTCATTTTCCATGACCTTTCAAAGAGAGATGCAAAACAGTTAATAAGGTATGCGTGCCAGGAATATAGAGGTGACCACTTACCTGGAAACGTCTGATGCTTGGTTGGAAAGAACTCCCACCGATGGAGATGAGCACCACTATGCAGCATCTGAAGGGCTGAATGCAAATCCAACCGACTTGTTATGAGGCTCCCGGCATCGGTGGCAACGTCAAAGCACTTATGTTAGTTAATGGTAACAACATACATGATCTGCACGTTAAGAGAAGATGAAACGGAGACAACAGCTGGGTGCCAGGCCCCTTTATCAGCTTGCTTGCGTCACACTGGACACAAGTGTCTTTGTTGGTATTATGTCTCGGCCTCCTGCATATTCAAGGGATGCATATCCAGGTATTACATGCCGTCTCTGGTGGTAAGGAAGAATTAAATAAAACGTGATCATTCTGCGTAAAATGGTGTCAGTGGGTGAAACAACTCATCTTCATTAGGAACAAATTTATGATGATACCTGCAATGGACTCTATCATCTCTCTAAACGGGAAAACACACGTAATGTTCTCCTGTTGATAATCACATTTATATATAAGACAGACCATTGTTAAACTTAATGGATTATTGAAATCTTATGTGAGGATCTGTCGGGATCTAATGTTTTTTTTTCTGTGGTCTTCTTCACAGCTGAAACACATACAGTGAAACACTTCGGAGTAAAGCAGTTATTCTGCACCTCAGAGTCTCCGCTGTCCTTTCCTGTTCATTACTACAGCTTTTAGTTTTGCCTCTTTAATGTACCATGATGTTTGCTACATTGACATTACTATGTACACAGAAACCTTTAAATGACTGAAAGCAGCCTCTCTAATCATTAAAGCAGAAAATGTGTGTGTTGGGAATCCCAGCTCTTAGTATCTCAGTATTGAACCCTTGGCAACATCAACTTTAGATCAGGTGCCCATCTTATTACTGCAAACGCTTTCTTCTGTCTTGACACACAGCCAGCAATGCGCCTGATCACACCTCGTATTAAGACAAAACAAGTAACAAAACTTGCGCTGTGCTGTTTGCTGGTTTACTCAGGAGTAAGATGGGCCCTGAAGCTGGAGGATTGGAGGACAGTCCTCATTAAAGATGAATTAATTCACCCAACCACACTCCAAAATCCAGCGTGCTCAATAACAGTAAAATCTGTCTCTTTCAAGCCAAGCATCAAATTGTGCAAATGAGACATTATCACATTCCAATTATTATATTATAATGTGAATGAAAATATTGTAATAACATGAACATGTTCATATTATTACATGTTCATGTTATGAAGTGATTATGCTTTTTGTTTAAATTCCTCGTGTGGCAGCAGTACACCTCTGTAGTATAGTTCACAGTAGCCGTGCAAATTTCAGTTTAGCTGTTGGGACCCCTTGGTAGCTCACCTGATAGGAATGTGCCACCATGCACAAAAGGGTTAGTCCTCAGCCTGGGCTTAAACAAAAATAAAATAAAAAATCATTCAAGAATACAATCTAGATGTAAACTAGTTGTGTGCTCAAAGTTTACAACTCTCAAACTTGAAGAGGATGAATTGTTTGAGGATGGGGTGGATATTTGCAGAATTTCAAATTTCCCACTTATCTTTAATGCATACCTGGCCAGGGAACATATTAATTCTGGAAGTGTATGCAGCCTCATTACAAGATCGAATAACAAAAAAAAAAAAAAAAAAAACTCCATCGTGCTAAACCACTTTGAGACACATGAGGGCACTGTTGACCTATGATTAAACTACTAAAACACACTGCGCCAAGACTGAGCAAGACGTACTACCACTCCACTCATCTCTTAGGTTGTCCATCATGTCCTGGATCCTAACACCACCACCCCTTTTCCCTCTTCCTGTCCATCCCTCCATGCATAAAGTCTCCGTCTCACACATTTTCAGGACTTCATTACCATTGTCACTTTCTCCCTCACAGCGGCCTTTTTCCTTATGGTACACACACACGCACAGCGGAATACACACACACAGTCCTTGACACATGAATAGCAAACAGTGTTTCCTCACGGGAAAAAGAGATGGCTTGATTAGCGGAGGAAGAGATGGATAGAGCTTCACCTTTTCCCCACAGGCCACGTTGTTCGGTGACGCTGCCTCACATGCACATGAGGGAACGCTGTGTAAAGGGGATCAGGGAATACGATGGGGGAAAAAAGACAACATGGATGGATGGATGGACGGTTGACAGGGAGGGTGGAGGATTGAGCGCTCGAATGTCAAAGCAGAGACAGAAAAGTGTCATGAAAAGATGGTTGAGATTGATGGGTGTATGAGGGAGGGGAGGTGCCAGAGCAGAGGAGGAGTGGGTGTTGGACAGTATCCAGTCGTAACAAGCCATGTTGTCTGCTGCCTTCCTCCTCGTATCTTAATGTCCACAGCTTTCATCTTCTGCTTTTTGTCCCCTCCATTTTCTCCTGCACACTCTCTCTTCCTAAAAATAATCCCACTACTGTCTTCCTTCTCTCCCTCTCTCTCTCTCTCTCTCTCTCTCTCTCTCTCTCTCTGTCACTGTGGTTTGATGGATCGCCGTTGATTTGGGAGGGCTTTTTTTCACAGATAAGGTTCTGCCTCTGGCTGTTTCCAGGAAAGACCAATTTGTGAGCCGTCACAAGTCAAAGGTCGTTCATTTCAATCAAAATTCAGGGAAATAAAAAAAATAAAAACAGATTGCGTAGTGTTTGTTGATTGCATTCATAGGAGTCCTCAGAGCTTAAAGTTTATTTAAGTTTATTCTGAGCTTTTTGAGCACACATTTCATGACCCTCCCTTTGTGTCCTGGTGTCTGTGCAGTCCGCGAAAAAAAAAAAAAAAGATGAAATGTGAAAATACATGCCATTATTTGTAATTTTTTATCCATGCCATAAATGTGTCAAAAATGCCTGAAGAAAAATATCTGAGTCACTTCATAACTGAATTATCTCATCATGACACGGGTCTCCCAAACAGCTAGCAGAATATATTTACTTCCATGTTTTATTAAATCATTAAACAGTGAAAATAGTTTAAGAAAAGGAAATAAGTGTACTACTAACATGGTGTACTAAAATGTCAAAATAAAAAAAAATAAAAACACAAACAGGTGACGGCATCCATCTCTGGCAGAGCATCAGGGGCCCAAGCACGCTTTGTGACCCGCATTGAACACATACAGAGGAAGAATCAGCCAACAGGTCCATGCAATGCTACGTCCAGCTAAAACTTGCGTAAGGGGAAATCTAGTGACTTCTGCCTTTGCTAGTGGCAACAGTGCAAGCTTTGCCCCCTAAAAGTTTCTGTGTCATGGGAGTGTATTATCATTTGATCCAGCTCTCGGCTTGGAAGCAAAAACTATTCCAGGGGGGCTTCCTCCAGTGACAAAAAGCTGCAGAGGGTTTCTCCTCCCCTGTTGGTGCAGAGTGATATAGTTAGAGGCACCAAGTAACATGTTAGAAGCAATTTGGCAGACCTGTGAATGTTTGTGCGTGAATGGTCTTCTTTTGGCCGACAGGAGAGTATCTGATCCACTCTGCCACAGAACATGTCGACTAGCGCTTTTAAGAAAAAGTGAATGTTCTATTATAAGTATTGTCGTGGTAAGGTATATTCATAGTATCATTTATTGTTAAAGTGTTTGTGTACTGTGGCCATCAAAGTAAGAGGGGGGACGTGATATTTAAATATGGTGATAATGGAGCACATTTTCACACAGTGTCTCTTGAACACATTCAGTGTTGCACAGAAATTGTTGTGCAATTAATGACAAAGAGTTAGTTTGTGGCCAATCACTGTGTGACAGTTTGACCTTTGCTTTCTAAATATAAAAGCTATGCAACCATTAAACAAACACTGCTGACTATTCCCTCTATAATTTCCCTTCAGTGTGTATGTGTTTTCAATTGTCTGGCACCAAATACGATATGTTGACTTCCTTGGTGAAGCATTAGTCTGCTGATGATTGTATAAGAATAGTTAGACTACGGTCAGCCCATTCTCACTCCCAGCATGTCAAAAACACCAGCCTGGTGATTGGCCCCACATACTAAGTTTGGTGCTATAGGTACCCCTCTAGTGTCACTTCTTGAAATACACTAGACTCTTCCTCTGGGGAAGGGGGTTGTAGGTTAGGCTGGGGTTAGATATGGGAGGGGTAGGTAGAGCATCATAGTTTGAAGCTTTTTTCTAACGCCAAAATTGCCAATATTGCCAAAATTGCTGCAGTTGATTCCAATAGTCTGGTCCCCAAATTTGTCATTCAGGTTTCTGACACACTCTTAATGGATCTTCAGTGGAGGTGTCTCACATTGCAATCTTGAAACATCCTTTTGGATTAACAAACAAAGATCTCACCACATTTGTTGTACTGTCAACTTTCCTTTGGGACAGCCCACACTCACACAGGCTCAACAGTCACCAAAGTCATCAGGTTTAATGTTCTACTGCGAGGAGCTTACAATCCACCGGAGATTTCAGCTGGCATAGTGACAGACATTGTTGGGATTGGGGTGGCTGGAGTTGCAGATTTGTGTCAGATACTTAATACTAAGACAAGTGCTTATTCTAAACTTTTTATCCCTTGTAGACTATGTTGTTGTTTTGGTGATGGTTATCACTGAGGGCATTTTGGAGCAAACATAATGAATTACTGTGGAAGGTGAGCAGGAAAAAAAAGATGCATAAGAATGGTAGACAATCCTGGGGACACCTTCCTGTTTGCTGTTGAAAACATGCATCTCTTGACGATACACCTCCCATGGGACTCCACCTCCCAGATAGCTATTGCTCTAGATATGCACTGTCTCTATCTATAAAAGTAAAAGTTTTCTGTTTTGGCTTGTTAACCTAAATTGTCACAGCACTCAGACTTTATAATTGCCCCTGTTGTCAAAATAAGGATTGGTTTAAACCTGCGGTGCCATTCAACACATGGCTTGAGCTGTGATGTGGAGTGTGACGGTGTTAACTTTTGTCAACCAGCGTTTGTCACTTTTAGAATCTAAATTATACATTTGCGCAGTGCACATCTTATAGAAGTAATGTGACAAATAAACGATAAACTCCAGGTGCATTTCCAATGCATTATTAAGTTCAGACACCTCAGCCTATGGGTCGGGCTTCAAAGGGGGATGCGGAATTGAAAAACAAGTCAGCCATGATTGTATATCTTTTAGTTTTCACCCAATCCCACAAAAAGCACATGAGACCTAGTATGCCAATTTTCAGAGTAATACTTTTTTTTTTGGAGGGGGGGTTACTACTGAGATAGGTGTACAAGCACCAATGTTCAGAAAATGCAGTTATCTCACACTGCTTAGTGCTATGACACCTGTATCATCCCTGTATCTGACAAGCTTTCTTTCTGCTCCTGTCTCTATAAGATCCCCATCTTGTTATAGCCGAGTCTGCTGTGATTGGTCAGCGGATGTCGGAAACGTCTCTCCCCTGACAATGACCAGATTTGGTGACAGTGGCTTCCTTAGCAGCTGAACATGCTGCTGTAACTGACAACAGCGTTGCTTTTCAGCCCTACCAGTTTGACCACGAGTCGGACACCGAAACCTGGAAACAACAGTAACCATCATGTTAGAAGTAATGGTGTGAAGTTTAACCTGCACTGGGATTGGGTCTAGTCAGGCAAAAAATATGATTGTTACCTAACTAGGGTTTGCGTGTTGTGAAAGTTTTCCCACCAACTAATAAGCTTCTGCCAACTGCAGGGTTACACAGTACACCAGGTTTTTAACAAGACAATGCTCCCTATCTGTAGAGGGCTGTGTTTATTTATTGCAAATGCAACCAGAACATTTCCTACTGAAGCAGCATTTAAAAGCATATAACTGGCGAGACACAAGCAGACTTTTATTTTGAAGTAGGAAATGCAATGTTTGGTGAGTTTAGCAACACTTTCATTCATCCACGTGCCACAGAGGAAAACAACTGTCATTTTTGTCATTTGTTGACATCAGACCAGTTTTAAAGGAGCACTATCTAGCTTTGGGAGGAAATTAGAATGACAAGAGTATAATTAAGAAAGTATAATTATCACTGATCGTGGCCATTTGCAGACACTCAGAGCTGCACAATTACAACTCTACTTGTACTGAGACAGGACAAATAAGGAGCTGCCGTGAAGGAAAGTGAGTGAAGAAGTCAGACTGCCTGGTAAGTTCTGCAACCATGCCTCAGCACGGCATAGCTCTGATCAATCCAAACTCTATTCAGGGAGTGAGCATTTTAAAAGTTGTTTGCTTGCTGTCTGGCCCACAGATCTGACGAAGCATGAATTCAGGCTTTTTACAAGGCAAAATAATGATGTTGTTATTTTGCTGTTCTTTTGATCCAGAGAAAACCTTTGTTTGGGTTCATACTGATGTGGTAAAACAAGTAAATTAATTTAACTTTTCAAAAAGGTAATCAACTCCCTTTTCTTCACTGACATTATCCTGTTCTGTGTTAGCATGGAGTTTAAATCTGAGAGGTAATTTTTGCATTTTGCATTGACAAAAAATCACATTAAAAAGAACAGGACTTTACATGTTGTGAGAAGCATGCCAAAATGCTGATATAATTTAATTTCACTGCATTATTACAGACATCTTTGCAATTATTTAGTAGCACACTGTTTTTAGAGATGAGCGAAGGCACAACATCAGCTGAACACTATCCTGTGGCCCAAATGTGAAGCACAACTCAGCATCAGACTGATGTTGTGTTGGGAAATACTGAAAAAACACATTTCCTGATGAGAACGTTGTAGCAACCAACACATTTAATGAAGCAGTCCGATGTGAAGCGGTTAGCACACACATACAAACTTACACGAACCGTAGCGGCACGTTGTTTTTAGAAATTAAACGCAACCACTGTCTCTTCTTCTGTTCTGTAGCTGGGACAGAATATAGGCACTTATGTTGATTTTTACAACCAACAACAGAGCAATTTACTCGTCTAGCTCTGAGCTACAAAATTGCGAAACACTGCTATCTTACTGCTTGACACACCGAACTTCACCTCAGGGATGAACGCCCCCCTCTCGGATATCTCATCATCGCACAGAGAAGGCCGGCCTATGAACAACTCTCCTTTCGTTATGTAACGACAGGAGCTGAATCTGAACAGCCTGTAGTAGCGCCATTTTACCAGTGTGTGGGCTGCAGAGATAATGCACAACTAGTCTGCTTTCCTCATTCTGGGAGTTGGTAGGCTCAGGGAGGTCCAGTTTATATATGTAGACACCAGAGAAAACATTTTTTTTTCATAATGTGCACCTTTAAGCGTCATTATGAGGAACTCATACCTGAAAAAGGAGTATTTGAGTAAAAGATGAATAGACACAGCTTTCCTAGGAAAATGTGTATAATGACTGAAGGGAGGAAGCGGGGTGTTTCTGAACATTACTCAAAACTGCTACACTCCCGCTGCTGGATCCCACTGGCAACTACTACTGTTTTTACAGCTGCAACTGACAGCATAACATGAAAATGCTCAAGTATTAAAATATGAGAAATTACATGTGTCTCTGTTAATTCAGCTGAATTGCTGGTAAAGCACATTATTTCATCTATCATGAATACGCATACTGCAGTTTCGTCAGCTGTTGCTGGGGGGTTTTTGGGACGCAACAATGGGGTCACCATGTGTGGCCCTCCATACCCAACAGGAGTTGCCTGGTCCAACAAGCCAGAGCGGTGTGTTCCAACCATGCCCTCACTGAACCTGGACATGTGGAGAGCTACAGCCTCCTCCTTTGGGCCTGTGGTGACAGATCACAATGATGCAAGGTCCTCAAACACCTCCTCATGAACCAGCCTCATTAAGTCATCCACCCAATCTGTACAGAATGCCTTTCAAATAACTGTTTCTCTGATTCCACTGTTGGTTATTCTTGACTTATTGTCAGAATACTTTGATTTCATGTTTGTAAAGATCCAAGTAAGTGACACTTGCTGCATGTTAGGTCTGTTTTTACAGGCTCAGCAGTGCCTCCACCCTTTTAAGCCTTTCTTGATGTGCACGTTTGGGGAAGAGGGGTCCTCATACTCCTGGATGCATGATGCATGGTGGCTCAGGATCTCTCTCAAGACATAATCTTACTGCGCCCTTAAGTATACACCGGGGGTGTTTGTCCGGCAGAGTCATTGTTTTCAAACCAACTGGTGACCTAAGTTAACCCCAACGTCACAATGTCTGTTTCTGGTTCTGGTTATTGCTGACAACTTGATGTGTCTTGAATCAACATTCAGGACAATATTTTCCCTGTTTTGATCGACTGGGCAGGCTTAAAAAATGTGGGCAACCCTGGGTGCTACAGTGAAACATAGAACAGGCACTCTGGGGTCTATACAGTTTATTAGATTTTTTAAAACATAATTTCAAGGATTGTGTGTGGTTAGATGTGACACACAATTCCCTAGTTTATCTTAAGTGTATAAGGAATTATTTTACTGTCTGAACAATCAAGGTGTGAGTTGAGCAGCACACTACATTGACTCTGGTTCATACGCATGGTCCCTATGGAAGAGTTATTGCCGTCGTATCACAACTTTTTTTTTTTTTTTTACCCTCAAAGGAGTCATCCAATTCACTTTGGTGCTGAGTAACAGCACTGTCTTCATTCTGTGAAGCATTTCCAGAATCCTTTTGTTTTGTTTCACTTCTCTGTACACAATCTCTCCTGGATATGATGACAGCACTTGGTGTGTGTTGACGATTCCTGTGACTGGTTGAACAGACAGGGTTAGCATTGTTTTGAAAGTTTCATTGTCGGACTCTTCAGTCTATTCCACACTTGTCCATGTTTTGGAGTACAGACCCTCGTTGACATCTCTGTGAGACTGCCGATAATTGAAATCTGTACGTGCTACAGTATGTCTTGCTCAACTGCACTGCAAACACCATCCGGTGCTTCTTCACTGTGTGACCTTTCACAGTAATTCCAGGTAACACGTTTGAAACTCATTGTGAAGGGAACTGTGCTCATCAGATAACAGTTGGTTTTATTTCTGTATGGTATTGCTGGCCTGTTGCTGATGACATTCAGTGTGTCAGTGTCTCTGACATGTTTTGAGTGTACATCTTCCAGAACAGGATTGATGTGTGCCTAGACTAATTTCATGTAATGGTGAAAGAGTTGCATAGCTATGGGATCCTTGTGAAGGGTTTGCACCAGCAGTGTGGATGGTAACTTGTTGCTGATTTCTACCATAATGAAAGGCCTCGAACTCTCAGTTAAGCTTGCACCCATAGCTCTATGAAAACTCTGTAGGTAGGGCCATTTAATTTTCAGCAAAATTAGCTGTTTCCCCCCCTAAATGCTCCTGCCTGGTGTTACAATTTGTTTACCTGATCCAGTTCCAAATTAAGATCTATTGAACCATGCTTGGTGGAGTCGCACCACAATTTTCAGTCCATGTACATGATAGAAAAGTTGAACCATTTACTGCATTTTAAACAATGACAATACTACTTCAACAACCCATGTTTCTACACCCACACAGTATTTATGTTAAGAGGAGAGATGAATTATTGAGGAAAACAGTTCAACACAATTATGACAGGGGACAAGTTAGCCAAGGACTAAAAGGGTAACATACAGATTGTAATGTTAGAATTTTAAATCCAACTTCATTCGCGTCACATGAGTCAATGACTATCTGACAGGCAGACCACAGTTTGTGAAATTGCAGAACTGTGTGTCTGACTGTCTGATGGGCAACTTCGGCACCTTCCAGGGAAATATGCTGTCTCCTTTCCTCTTCACCCCCTCCACTGCAGATTTTAAAGCTGTAGTCTGTAACTATTTTTTTTTTGTTATATTTGATCTGATCTATTTATGGTCTGACAGTAGAATAAGATACACATCAGCTGTGTAAAAATCCACTGTCTGTGGCTCCACCCAGTGGCCCTAATTTGATTTGCAAGAACAACCTCTACCGGCTCAATACAACCAATCAGAGCCAAGGGGAGTGTCTGAGAAGTGTCAGTCACTCTTGTGCATACGCTGCTGGCAGCCCCCCGCCCTCACACGGCGCTTACTGGGCAATGCCCCTCCCCCACCCAGGTGCAGTGTCTGATGTTATCTGGTCAGATACTTTCAAGCCCAAACTGTAAACAGTGGCGGAGAACAGACAACAACAACAGAGCCGAAAAATGCCTCACCATTGCCCACATCAAAGTGAAGAAATAAGGAGACTGACGATGAAAAGAAAGAATTGAGCCAGAGAGAAAACAAGAATAAATATTGGAGCGTAATTTCAGAGGTGGTGAGAGCTGCAGGATTTGTAAGGACTCAAGAGTGTCACAGAGTTAGCTGCTTTTCTGCTGGAGAAGTAAGGACCACTGCTTTATATATGTTTAATTCTATGTTTTAACCAAGGCTATGGTGATGGCAGTAATACTCGCAATAACGCATATGGCCATACGATATTACAGTCGAGCTGTGTAGCTTGTTGTTGATCTCAGCCTGTTAGCTTGTATGCTAACTCCAGGATTTAGCTCTGTCTTTACGGCTACTGGTTAGCAAAAGTTTCTCTCAAGAGACTGGGCAGTTCTAACGTTAGTTTGTGTTCAGTACGCTCTGAAGTGGTTGAATTGGTTGAGAGAAATACCGTTAATCATTCCTCAGAAAGACAGCATGATGTTGCACTGTGAGGAATATTGTTTGTAACTCAGGATATCTACATTGATCTGCATGAGGCACTCGCCATTGTAACTAAGTCTTATTGGTCAGAAATAGAACAATCAGGGCTTATGTTGTTCATGTTATTTTGAATGCACCGTCTTGGTTTTCTGACGTCCTCTGTTACCGTGGTGACAAGCCTGCTCATGCACAGTAGGCTCCTCTGTGGGGAGGGGCTTTGAAGGCAGGGTTGAGAGCGCAGGGCACCTACAAACATTTTAACATATTATAGAAAGTTAGCTGAAGTCTACACTTGAGCTGCAGCTTAGCTGCAACCAATGAAGCAGCCCAAAAATAAGGTAACATAAGAAAAGATTGTACTGCAGTGGAATAATGTTAAAAATGAATTCTAACCAATGCTTCTTCACTTCTTCTTTCAGAAGTCCATACAAAGGGAGATCATGTTCACACTGAAGAAAACGGTGTCTTCATGACATGGCAAACCACTAATCACACTCCCAGGATCTGCTCTGCTTGTTTAGGGTGTAGTGCAAAGTCAAGAGGAGCTTCCATTTCACAGACCTTAGGCCTTTTAACCTACAATAACACTCACAATAAGAATTAGCCACCCATGTAGCCTAATCCTTATAGACACTGTTTCCGCCACCATGTCTTCTGTCTTATTGGTTGGCAAGCCCACAGGTAATTTCAAATGTAACGTTGTAGTAATGTTGCCAGGGGGACAAACGTGTTTAATTCTATATTTACGCGGCATGAGTGATGTACTATGTAATATGCGTATGCTTTATGCATATCATTCATGTTCAAGTTATTGCCAACTTAACCGTAGAGCCCCCTGTGTGCAAAGCTGACACTAGAAGGACAGGTAGAACATGTTTCGATTTGAACAGGTCAATCACACACATTTTTTATACCAGTGAAAATTTCCAGAAGTGGGATTGGGTCAAAACAAACTACAGTGTGTGTGACTACGGTAATGAAGGAACGTGCCACAGAGTGCATCAGTCTGACCAACTAATGTGTTTTCAATAGTTTTAAGACAACAATGGTGCACACAGATGAATAAGGTTAGAGTTGTTAGCAGGACCAGTTCATTGTTGAACTGAGCACCATCAATCTTTAAATGCTTTCACTGTAACAGGGTTTTTGTTGCTGTCCTTCCTCCAAGAGCTAAATTCATTACCACCTTAATCCAGCTCTCTTTTCATCACCGACACCAATTAAGCATTCTCACACTGAATCCTTAATATTGCAATTTTCACTTTACTGCTTATGTTGCTCCCTAGACCCACTTCCCTCCCTCACTGACACACACACACATGCAAAATGCCCATCTTAAGAGCGTGGTTATTGTGCATTTAAATTAAGCCTCATTCAAACAAATAAGCAGTTGGACTTGACTCATTACACTGAGCCAAATTGGTTGTCCCACAGGGCTGTGTTTTACCTCAGCCAAACAGATAAATTGTTCAAGGCTCAGATTGGATTTCACAATGTAATTTGATCTCTAAACAGAAAAATCCAGATCTGAATTACTGATTTTTGTGAGCTTTCCCTGCTGCTATTTGCCATGAGGGAAAAAGAAAAACCCCTGTTGAATGGTTTGCACTGCTTTATTGGATTGTATTTGACTCTAATTAAGGCATCTATTTGCAATTTCAACTAATTTGTTTTAATCAGTGAAGAAACCAACATACTGCTCAACAGTAAATTAACACCAATATCAAGTTCAAAAGGGGTACCACGTGGCCTTTTTCAGTGTGGCGCTATTGCAACAGAAACTCTCATGATCTCATGGACAACTGCAGAAGATAATGTAATCATGTGACAGGAGCATGACCATTATTGAATTAAATTCTTGATTCCGATGGATGATAAGACAACTAATTACAAAAGGAGGGGTCAGTGGTTTAGTGTAAGAAGTAAAACTTTACGTCCATTAGAATAATAATGTAGAATAAATGCTATAGAAGCAGTCATCGTGGAATTTAATGCCCTTCAATCCATCAGACTTGTGTTCGGTCCGTCTCCGCTCCGTCACAGCAGCAGAGCTGGTTTCACTCTAGTCTATAGGTTTACTTCCACTAACTCTGCTGCATCCCGTATCTGCTATGTTGAGTATCTGCTACATTGCATATGCACTTTGTTCCTTGTCTGGCAGTCCGGACCCCTCTGATGCAGATACGCAAGTCTTTTATTTCTGCCACATGTCAGAGCACTGCGCAACAATTCAGCTGAATTCAGCACAGTGCAGAGGGGCAGTCTCACACAAACGCAACTACATAGAATCTGGTTGATTTTAATATGCTCTGTGTTTATGCTAGCACAAATATCTGCACTCAAACTGGAACCAGCAGGGGTTGCTGTACGACGAAGCACAAAGCAGAACTGTACAGGAGCTGTTCCGTGATGCACTTGCATACAAAGGAATCACTGGGTTAGAAGTAATCTCTCATCTGAAACTATGCACCAGTGTCCTGGTTCAATTTCTTTAACACCTAGTCATTTGTCACTTGAGCAGCAAATGAAGTAGCGATAACACTCTGAAAATAAACTCTGAAAATGCAGGTAGATGTGTTTACCATGTTCACAATCTTAGCTTGGTGTGTTAGCGCATTAATATTTGCTGAGAAGCACAGAGAACAGTGCAGTTGAGAATGATGGTAGGATGAGAGCTGTATGAGGACATAAACCAAAGTAGCCCACTAGCCCCGGCCTCTTGTAATACCACTTTGTACTTTAAGAAGCACTGATCCGATATCATTGCCCCCTTTTTTTTTAAACTCACTTTTTTTTCTAATAATCAACTAAAAATAACTTAAAATATCAAAAAGGGATTATTTTAACAGCCAACCTGTTTTCTTTACTAAACAAAAAAATATATATATAACCATACACTTTCTTGACTAGGGTCCAGGCACTCTCCAGTCAGCTAATAAGGCCAATAGTTCCACAGCTAAATTAGCTAACTAGCCAATGGCAGCTTGCTACAGCTACAACAGATAGCTAGCAAAGTAGTGGTTACTTTGATATGCTGCTCCTTATATTCACATTCTAGCCATACATTACACAACATTACTAAACCTTAAAGACTTAGCGTTTTTTTTTTTTTTTTTCTTGTTTTGTTTTTACAAAGTATTAAGTGTTCCACTTATTCCATCACTGAAAAATGAGAGCTGTAGAAATTGTTGGAACTGGATACATACACACAGGGTTGCATTACAAAATTAAAATGTGTAAACTCCTTCATGCACCACAAATATATACAGGCATCAATTTACAAATATGCATTAATGCAATCTTTGGAATTTGCATCAGGGTGTCAGTAAACAGCAGCAACTTGATGGTAATGATAATGTGGTCAGCATATTCATATCATAAGTTCCACATATGAAACACAGTCCCTCTACACTGATGGCGTGTGAGCACCAAGAATCAACGTTAGTCCACTTTATGCTGTTATATTTGAGTCAAAGTTGTGCGAGTGATAACACATCTGCATGTATGCAGAGATTTTTTTGTGTCTGATGCGCAGATTTCAACTGCCGTCGGCATGCTTTGATCTTCGAACACATATTCAACAGAGTGAAGCAGAGGCAGGTGCGAGCGAGTAAAAAACAATAGCAACATGCACAACAACACAGTGCAGCTGCTTTGCGTGCGCTGGCTTGTTCCCACTCTCACTGTCTCTCCGCTGTACTCGCTTGCGATGGAGCTCTGCTCACTGGAAGCAAGGACTTTTGACACCCTGGGGGTGGAGACCAAGGCTGACCCCAGCCCTCTTATGATTGGTCATTTTCCAGCCCCCCCACATGGGTGCCTTTTCAGTTTTCTGCTTAAAAGTGTTGCTGGACAGAGGTCCCTGGTTCTTGGGGTGGTGCCTGCATGCTGCCCCTGCTGTGTGCCTGAGATTTATAAACAACCCACATAGCAAAACTGGTCTGGCCCAGTGATGGGCCACACAACCCACTCTTGGCCCATATACAATGAATTACGGTCCTTTAGTTGTCCACATCTGGCATCCAAAACTTGAGCCACATAGGGCCCACAACTCAGCCAAACTGTACAATCAGAGCTGGCACTATTCTGGCCCTATGTTGGACCAAACAATTTTCAGAAGTGGTTCCTGATATCAGCCTTAATTAAATCTTATTCTTAACTCAACCACTTCATTTATGTGCCATATTTGATCCAGATTTAACAAATGGCTTTAACAAGTGCAAGAACAAATGTTTATTTATTTTCAAGTTATGTCAACACATGCACACCTGCACATTTTTTAACATTGAGCCCATGAACCAGGACCACATCACGAGTGCATTGGCTGCTTAGATGGAGGTCACGAGTGCCAGTGGGGTGGATATTTCCAGGGATCATTGGAGCACTGGGCAATGAATCCAATCTGTTAAAAAAAAAACAAAAAAAAACAAATGTCAGTACTATCCGTTGTAACAAAATCATTATCTAAATAGGGATTGATGCTTCTCACTCTTTTCTTGACTTTGTCACGCTCCTGATGCCTTTCATCTAATCATTCTCATCGTCATCATCTTCCTCTCCAATTTAATAATTTCATTAAAGAATTGACAATGTTCAAATGTTGTGCACCACATATTAAAAAACAACAATAAAAATGGCCTACATCCTTTTTCTTTTGAATGAAGGAGAATAACATGACACATTTTTTCTTGGCTGTCAAAACATCCTTATTTTTTTATTTCTACACCTACACGGGCATCTTCTGTACTTTAACGTGGCAAGTCTACTTTTTTTCCACTCCGTACATGGCTGTGCAGACCTCAGATGGTTAAAAAAATCCAGAGTACTGTGTAAACACAATTTGCTTGAAAACTATTTATATAAATACTGAACAGAAACAGAGGCTATGCAACACACTACAGCAACATTGTGATTCACACTGAAATAAATCAGAGTGAATCTAGGATCATGCAGCTAAAGTCACCAAGTTCATCCATTCAATAAGTTTATATGGCCTGAGCTTTCAAATACTGCACAACTAACTGCATTATCACTAAACTTATATGCACAGTAAAACAGGCATGCAAAGACGGCCTCTGTACAGCAGGTTAAAACCACATCTAACCCGCCAGTCCCATTTCAACCATTGCTACACAGAAAGATTTGATGCTCCACTCGCATGTTTATGTTTAAAAATGTGTGGGACAACCTGAGGTAAGATCACTACTTCAGTCTCACAATCTGATATAAACCAGACACGGCAAGTGGCACAAGTGACACATTTAAGATATTACAGCCTATAGCCAATACAGTCTTATAGCCTAAATATTGGCGTTCAGACAAGATACATTTTTCATTGCCAGGCTAGCATAAAAAAAGCCAATGGTCATGCTAGCAGAAGCTAGTGGCAGTACTAGCCATTATGTTGGTATTAGCTGAAAAAAAAACAAACAAAAAAAACAGACCCCTGCTAGCACTCACAACAAAATATCCACTATTTCAGGTTCATCTATATCACTTATTAAAAACAAATAAGCAAGTTTAACAGCAAAACAGTGCAGTCCATCTTTTCCTGAGCCACATTTTAGACTAACACTAATCGTTAGCCACACAGCTAAACGTTAGCACCCTTGATAACATTCAGGCTAGACTCTAGACAGAAATTGTCTTTGTATGCCAACTGCCAATGCACCATTTCAAAAACACATTATAGGAAACATAAAATTAATGCATTTCTCTCAGCACATCTTAGTTGGATGCCTCACCAGAGTGCATGGGCAGCAGTCAACACTGGCAGGTGGACTCACACGTCTTATTATTATCATAATGATCAGCTAATTAAAGGCAAAGGCACAAAATCATTCAATGATCAGGAATTTTCAAGTAAAAAGTATCGGTATCAATATCTGCAATACTGTCTCTGTGATTACTTGGTATCGGATCGATACCAAAATTTGCAGTATCGCCCACCCCTACAGCGACTGGTCTGTGAGAACAAATGAATGAATAAGAGAGAAGTGAAATGGGGTATCAGTTCGTTTGCATTACAGAGTCGTTCCCTCAAACTGATCCATTCGCGATCGACACATCACTAACGCGAAGATCAAACAAGTCCGCGCGGCAGTTGACATCTGTGCGCCTGACACAAAATAATTTATCGCTCACGCAAGTTTTGACTTAAATATAATGCCATACCACCTCTCCTTGTCCAGCTGTAGTCCTGCAATGTTGGCTCACAACACAGTCAACCAGTCAAGAGCAACAGCTTGATTCAAGATGTTGAGGTGGAAACAGGTCTCTGTGGGCACAACAGTTTGGCCAGCCTGTGTCCCACTTTGTCCATTTCCTTTTCCTTTAGACAGATATTAGCCAAGAGCAGCCTTACACCAAGCTGGGCTGTTAGTCCAACTCTCTTCCACCCTGGGGTGGTCCACACATCAGGTTGGGTGGTTGAATAAAGCCATGGGCTGTGGCGGTCTCAAAGTCCACTGCTCTCACTCCAAAACCCAGCATTTCAGCAACAAAACTGAAAAAAATCACAGTCAAAAAACAAAAAAAAATATAGCTTGGTTTGGAGGAGCAACTGTATGAATAGTACCCATGGTAACATACATATGATCTGCAGACGTGATTCACGAGGGTTACAGTACCAGCTGGACCCCACAATTGCCTTGTCCGACTTCCTAATGAAGATGTGGCATGTATGAGTAGTTCCCACTCATGCCACAGCCTGCATTAGAAGCACAGCAGGAACCCCTTTAAAAAATCCTGTGTATCCCCAACTACTGCCGCTGCAAATGACAGCATGCAGAAAACACTGCCGCGGGCCCTCTAGTCATCTGCATAAAATCAGTGGACAAAGTGCGGGTCAAACTTAATGAATCTAATGTGAGTGGGAAGTCAAAGTCGTCAGCTGCCCCTGCCTGCTTAACTTCTCTCTCTCCCCATAACACCCGTCTCTGCCTTTCACCTCCTCTGGTTCTGCTTTTTCTTTTGTCTTTCAACATATATGACCCTAGAAAGAAGGATTAGCTGGACGTTTGATGGTTGCATTGTTGTATCACACACACACACACACACACACACACACACACACACAGCCCTGGTACTAGTCTCAATGACAGATGGTCAGGCTAATTGGCTGCTCGCTCAGCTTGGTTGCCCCTGTGCCCGTGTGCTGCTTTGTTTGGTGTGTGCATGTTGCCTTGCTTAGTACGTGCATGAAGCGCGTGCGTGTGTGTGTGAGTGGAAGCATTCTAAGGAAACATTCGGCTGTGTTCCAATTCACGTCTGTCGAGGCAAGGGTGGGCACAGCGTTCATGTGTGTATGTGTGTGTACGTGTGTGAGACAGAGATCAGGTGGAGTGCAGGGCTGTTAGACACCGTATGCCTGACAGACAGGGGCTGTGTTGACAAGAATCAATAAGATGCACACAAACTGGGCGATTGAACACGTCCATATACCCAAATGGACAGAACACACAAGAGGAAAAACATGTTCATTAGCGATGGAGCACACATGCACACACTCTCTAGGCCAACTGCACATACATACTGTAAGTGACCACACCGAGTCCCCACCCTGGGCTGACAGGCATTGAGGGTCCCCTGCTGTACCGCATGTGTCCGTCACGGAGAGGGTCGATGAGGATAATGACTGTATGAATAATATGTCCTGTCCTCCAAATGGTGACATGACATTATTAGCCATGGGGAGCATTAATAGCATGATTAGACTCACTTTAGCTACCATCATGACATAGTGGGCTTGAGACACGTCAAAAGACTGGCTGCGGTTTGCTGTTTTTTAACATCGAAAATGTTCTTACACACTGCGACTTCACCTTGAAGCATTAAAAAGAATTATTACAGTTATTCTATAACAGGTTTAAATTAATTCAACGGCTGAAAGTACAAGCTAAATGGGAAGCTGTCCTTGTGGAGAATATACATAGTACTTAAAGGTCCCATATTATACTGTTTTTCACACAGCTGTCAGGGGTCCAACAACACTGTATTCGATATGCATTGCCCCAAACCCATCAGTGGTCCTGAATTTCAGGACCACTTCAAGGAGAGGATTACACTAGTGGTAGCATGCACTAATGTTATGGTGGATGTAATGCTATGGCTCGCCGAGATGCTTTCATTCAACCATACTAGTTTGACCCAGAATCAGACCGAGAAGGAGACGCTCCTAATGAAATACAGACTCTGCGGATGCAGCAGGACGTTTCAGAATGGTTAGTGTGTCTGAAAATGTTACTTAGTTTGTTTGTATGTGTTGTTACATTTACTACCATGTAGCTAATGGCTAACAGCTAGTGAAAGCTCTGTTTGTCTCCAACACAGTCTCCAAACTCTTGGACACTGTTCGCATTGTCTCTGTCCGGTCTGCTCGGTGCAGTTGCTGGGTCCGGTATGGTTGGGACTGATCCTTTTACGAGGGTCAGTGTCGAGGCAAAGCCAGCTTTGTGCTGACCCTTGCAGTCGGACATGAAGTGGTTAGCACAAATACAAACTAACAGGAAGCGTAGCCAGCACTTTATTGTTAAAAATGAAACACAACCACTGTCTCTTCTGTTGTCCTGTTGCTGGGACAGAATATAGGCACTGGTGTTGAGTCAAACAAC
Organism: Sparidentex hasta; assembly: GCA_030272975.1. Classification (NCBI taxonomy): domain Eukaryota; kingdom Metazoa; phylum Chordata; class Actinopteri; order Spariformes; family Sparidae; genus Sparidentex; species Sparidentex hasta. The sequence goes on from JARJLU010013980.1 coordinate 25,223, forward strand.
CAACAACTGAGCAATTGCACTGCTAGCTTACCGCTGAACACACCGAACTTGGGGATGGACGCCCCCTCTTGGATATCTCCTATCATCGGGCAGAGGGGGGCGGTCTATGTAAATGACTCCTCTCATTAAATAATGACAGGAACTGAATCTGAGCAGCCTGTAGGAGCGCTGTGTTACCAGTAGGTGGGCTGCAGAGACCATGCAGGACTCGTTTGCTTTCCTCATTCTGGGAGTTGGCAGGCACAGGGAGGACCAGTTTGTAGACACCGGAGAAAATGTGTTTTTCATAACACAAAGCGAGACAGCATTTTCATTAGTATGTTAACATGTTTGAGCAATGAGCATTGGGCATTTCAGTTGTGTATAAGCGTTCCTTGTTCCACATATGTGAAAAGTTAAATGTACCTCGTAGGTACTGGTGACTTGTCCGGATTTTTTACTACAGTTTGTCCAGTGCATGCTGGGATAGCCTTCACTACCAAAACCCAATTCAGTCAGAGATACTTGCGTCCAAGCAGTGACCATTTGTAGTGAATGACCGTACAGTTGGATTACAGAATCTAAATAGCAGCAAGTATCTTGCTGGGGAGGAACTTATTCTCCCTGAATAAACATAATCACAGACATTACATCTTGAAATCAGAAACATCAAAAAATACAGCATAAGGAGGAGATTGAGGTGCTGCAGAGAGTTCCAGTACCAGAGGCTTTGACATTAGCAAATCAGCCGAGAGCCAGTCTCATAATAGATATAATAGCTACATTTTACACCTGCATCAGTTTAATTTGCTAGTTAGCTGATAGTTACATAGCTAACTACAATGGCACTCAGTGGAGCACATACCTCTCCCCAAGGCCCAGCAGTCCCCTTCAATTCAATCAAGCCTAATCAGTATCACATAAAACATATGAAATCCACAATACCAGCTAATGTTTTTTTTTTTTTTTTTTTTTTTTTGGGGGGGGTGGTGCATTGAAATGTGAAAATACAAACTAGCCACCTGAATATACCTGTTTTTTTTTCTCGTCATATCCATGCAATATTCGGTTAGAAATGAACAAAAATGACACTAGACTGTGAGTGTAGAGGATGTAAGAAACAAGTCTGTTCTCAAATCACTCATAAATATCCCCAATTACTTGCTCTTACACGCACCGTAAGTTTATTTCTCATTCTCGCCACACACATTCACACACTTAGCCTTGGACCCCCCCTTACTGTAATCTTTAGTGTTGGCCAATATGGACCTGTCACAGCTCTTTACATCTTTAAATTTCCATTAGTAGCTGGGTCAATTCTTTCAGTTATGTACTGGAAAATAGTGTGTGTGTGTGTGTGTGTGTGTGTGTGTGTGTGTGTGTGTGTGTGTGTGAGTGAGATTTAATGAGAATTCCAATAGAAAGAACTGAGGCTCGAGTGGATAGACCAAATAATAGATTCCAAGTCCTGCGGTATACATCCAATCAATCTTTTTGCTTTGTTTGTTTTATATATAGCATACATTTTGAAGTTGGTACACTCCCCCGAGACTGCATGCATGTATATGAAGAGAGTCTATTCTTTTGCTGCAGTTCAGTGATTTGTCTCAGCGGGCTGCACATCCTGCTGTCACTCGCAAGAAAATGTCAATATGTTGGTTTCTCAGAAACATATTATGGATATCGTGAAACATATTGAGCCTGTTCATCTCATTACGACACACATTTACGTTCGTTATTTGGTGGTGATCTCCAGTGGCTGAAGTAATTATTATAGCTGCAAAGGAGGCAAAAGTAGTGTGTAGAGTGATAAGTCTATATAGGGAGGAGGTCGGAGATGGGCAGATGGGTTAAACAAGCACAGGACTTTGATTCAGGAGTCAGCTGTTCTTGTCCAGAGAGAGGCTAAACGTTGAGGGTAACTGCTTTTGACTGACTGACATAGTGGAGTTGCATCACATACATAAGTTACTCAGGTCACAGAGATAAGATAGGTAACAGTGATTTTAACCCAGACCACAAGGTTTTTCTAAACCTAACCAAGTACTTTAAGTTGCTAAAGAAAACCAAACAGACTTAGTGCATTGTTTCCAGATCATACATAGATGAAGTTCCGTTTGGTAAAGTTTTATTCCACTTGCAGCATGGTGTCTTATAGCTTTGGTGATCCTCTGCCTTATTGTGTAACATTATCAATCGTTATCATTCCATCAGCCATAGCTGTACTTTGTGCTTGGCGCTAATAAGCAAATGCTAGCTTGCTTATGCTAAACTAAATCGGCAAAACATAACCTGCCTTTACACCAGAATGTTAGCATCGTCATTAGGAGCATGCAAATTTTAGCATGCTGACCTTTGCATCAAGCTCAAAGCACTAACAGAACGACTCACTGTGCCACTCAAGTCTGTAGACAGTCTTGTTATGTTGTATCTTGTAACTTCGGTTTGTGAGCTTTTAGCATTTTTGCGTTTATAAGAAATAAGACAGTGGACACCTGGCAGGAAGTGAGAGAGATGGGGAATAACGTGCAACAAGAGTCCTCGACCGGACTCAAACACAAATAGTAGAGGTTGCTCAGTGAGCTCAGGGTTCACTGTTTAACATTTCAAAACTTTATTTTATCGCTGCTTGTCTCTTTCTGCATATCTCCTACCTTTCAGTTCTTTATCTCTTCATCTGTAATCTCTCGCCCCTCTTGTTTTCTTCAGTGCTGGGCTGAGGAGCATGCAGTCCTCTCACTCTTTGATTATCATGGACCTCTACATCAAAGGCCTCAGTATTCTCAGTGTTTTTGTTAAAACTGTGTTTTCAGAAACACACATTTAAACTCGGGTCACGTTAGTAAGGTTTACTAACAGGCTAATGAGACGAAGAGCTCCCGGAAAAAAAAGGGACAAAAACCCCCCCCAAAAAACAGCTAATTATTTTCCATTGTCTTTGGATCTCTCAGAGGGTCCAAAGAAACTCTGTCATGTCCTAGTCAACCAAAACAGAAGCACCTTTTCACCCACGAGCTGTCTGGCACATTTCCCAGTTTGCACTCTGTCATACATGTGTCACTGTGATCCAAAGTGTGTTTTGTTTTTGTTTTTCAAATATTTTTATTTATTTATTTATTTGTTGCCTTTTTATGGCTTTTTTTTAATATGTCAGCTTAGAGATGACAGGAAACCGGATGAGAGTGGGGAGTGACGCATAGCAAAGGGCCCCCCACTGCAGAACACAGCCTCTGTACATGGGACGCCCGCCCTTCCAACTGAGCTAATGGTGCACCATACAAGGTGTGTTTTTGACTGGACTGCGTACTGATTGGTCTGTTGTTGGTCTGAGTGCAATAGCTCACACCCTGAGGATTCCAGATTATGTTGTGCTGAAAAAAACGCCCCACACATTACTCTCGAGTCATGGCCTCTGAACAGCTCAGTTTTCTCATATCCAGAGAGCACAAAAACAGCAAGTTTACTATGTTTTTCTAACCCTAACCCTAATGCCCTGTTTTTTCAGCTGCAAGCGAAATCAGCTTGACTTCAGTGTGACCTATTGGATCGTCCTAACTGGCCACAGCACAATGTTTAGAATAAATTCCTGTTGCTTGCATTGCAAGAGTTCTCACTCCCAACTCGTCAAACACAGCAGCTTGGTCAGTGGATTTACACTTTATACCTATTCACTAAGCATCAATTTTGCACGGGAAAGGCCAAAAGGTATGTTAGCTAATTAGTGTCAGTCAACTTAACAACAATATGCAAAATACTATGTTCGGTTAGTCTATCAAAAAAAAAAAAAAAAAAAAACCTCCCTAACTTTTGGACATTGTCAGATAGTTAGGGTTTATTTAGATTTAGGCATCAGAACTACTTTGTTACGTTTAGGAAGAGAGCATTGGGTTAAATTAAAGACATTCAGTCTTGTGACGTAAGTTAGATCAGTTACGTTAAACATCATTTTCATGTCATTTACATATTTGCAAACTTACTTCTCTAACACAACTTAAAAACAAATCATTCTTGACTTTTGTCTCACAAACGAGAAACAAACACCATTATCCCGAGGGAAAGTACAGTTTATGACCCATACAACCACCCCCTCAGAATTTTCTCACTGTCAGTGCACTAGAACTTCAAGAAGTGACGCCAGAGGGGTAACTACAGCCACTGATGAGGCTGCTGTGTTCGACTCATTGGGAGCGAGAATGGGCTGGATAGGTTCATGGTTTGCTTTCATGACATAATGCTTAGTTTACTGATTCAGCGTGGACAGCTGGCGTCAGACACCAAATTGCATTGGACACTTGCATGCAGTTAGGACACAGTGTAGCACAACTCTACACACATAGCTCCGCGTCCTGCTTTCACAGTGTGTGTGTGTGTGTGTGTGTGTATGTGTGTGTGTGTGTGTGTGTGTGTGTGTGTGTGTGTGTGTGTCACTAAGATCTAAGACGTGAGTTTCCACAGAGGACATCGCTGGAAATAACCTGTATGGACTGGAGTGTTATAAGGTGTTCTCAATGTAATTAGCCCTAGGAATAAAAGAGACCTATACCTGTCCTTTTTCTCCACCTGTGATTAAAACTCCAATGCATCAGCACTCTTTACTGCTGTACAGTCACTGATCCAGGTACAGTAGAGGCAGCTCTCACTGTAGTCAATAAACCTTTATAGAGAGAGTAATAACCTTCGCCTCCGTCTGTCTTCAACAAATCAGACATGCTTTTATGAGTTTTACTGTATTGACATCATCACAAATTTCTATTAATGGGTCTCTTGCTGCAGCAGTTTTGTTTCTGGCACCAATCTTGTCACTTTCAGCTTCTGGAATGGAACTTTGAGATTGGGGTGTGTGACAATGTAAGATCTATACAGGCAGTTAAAATTTCAGCTAACTGTAAAAAAAAAGCTCCCTAGTTCTAGTAGTTCTTGTGACCAAGGTATATCCAAAGTGTCCTAAAGATACAGAGCTGTGTAAAATGTTGGGGCAGGAGGATGAAATCCATATTTTGAGGATCCACTACTGGGGATATGGACATTTGAAATTCCTTAGAAATACCTTGTAGGATACTTCGGACACTAGCTCTGACATCCACACACAGCAGTTAGTGATGCTGGGTGTGACCGGAGGCGACACAGGCCTTAATCTTTCAACCAGCAGCAAAACACTTGCTGGTGTTGAGTTTCTCTTTGAAGGTTTTCAGACTATAGCGAAGTAAATATTAGAGGCAGCAAGATTGCATAGAAAGTCAATTTTTATGGAATTTATGTATTGTGGCTGTGACCATTATTATCTATTGTAGCTGCTTTGGATACAGGCCGACAGCAGACGCTATTCTCTGTGGACCTACACGATAGACACTTTTCATTGCCAAGACTACAGGTAGCATTTTGTACACTGCATGTTTTCAGAGGTGGTTAGTGGTTAAGTCTTAAACAGAGTTTTTCCCAACCTGATGTTCAGGATTCCTGCAAAGGGTCAGGAGAGAAATCTGAGGGGATGTGAAATTGAGCAAAATTTTTCTTCCACACAAAATTACTCCCCTTTTTCTTCTGATCTTTACTTTTTTTTTCTGGTGAATTATTATCATTTTACATCTACAGGGGTCTTGAACTTTGCAACTTACTGATCCACCTTTTTTTCAGCACAGCTTCCTGCTGACTTCACCACTGCCCCATCCTCTCCCATGCCCTTCCTGACTCAGCAGTAGCAGGCCACTGTATTGTTGGCAGAAATGACTGTTATGGGATTTATTTATTTGTCACCACCTCTTCCTCAGCCAAACAAAATGGTCTTGAAGCAGGTCTACTTTAAACAGTGGTCCCTTAACGTCAGCAACATGCACTCACACCTTGTTTGTCTTTTTCCCTGGTAGACAATATTTACTCCTGAACCTTGCGAGACACGCTCACTTCTGCCATGCGGTTTCTCCCTTGACTCATCACTGAACTTCCTCTCTGACACAGCACTCAGTCTCAACAGTCATGCAGCATTCAGTTTTTACTTTTTCATATTTACAAGCGGCAAGAAGCATTCACATTTTGAGAGCCTTCCCACAGAACCATACACCATCCATAAGAGACAGAGACGTGACAACTGTTAAAGGTTAAATCCAAGTTGATTTAATAGGACTTTTTTTTTTCTGACTGAGGTGATCCAAAGCTCAGTCACCAGACTGCAATGTTGGCACGTTATGTTTCTGCAAACCATACAAATTAGATATATTTTAATAAATACCTAATTGGACAGCAGACGTTGCAATAACAAACTCATCTGCTCTGCCATACTAGCAGCAGAGTAACAGGAGTTACACCTCAGTTAACAGAGTAAGGAGAACGGGCTTAAAAGAAATTTACAATTTGCAATGTTGTATGTGTCCATACATTTATTGTTTAAACCAAGCGAGTGGCTAAACAGTCTTGACTACAGTCTATTGTTAGTGGGTTATTGGTAAAGATCATGATGAGTTATGAGGTATTTATTAATTCAACATCAACATCTATTTACATATAAACTATACTCCCTCTTGGTGAAAGTTTTGGACACATCTTGAAGAATGAATGCTTTTAGTCCCACTTTAATGTACCATGTGATGTATAATAACAACATCCGTGCCTCAAGAGCCGCGGTAACTGTTTGTAACCACTCATCTGCTCTGCCCACTCCAGCCCTCGTGGCCTTTTAGTGTAACCCCACTAGCACTGGCCTATATTGAAAAAATAATGACGAAATGTGTGTTCAAAGAAAGTAGCTCATCGTGAGATGGAGGTATCCTTGCTCCTTCAAGTATTCTCAGTGTGAGCAATTTGCTGTTCCCGTATGGACAAAAGGCATCATTGTGTACTCGGAAAAAGGCTGCAGTGAGGGCTGGTGCACTCACAGAGGCTGCGTGGTCTCAGTTTTTTTTTTTTTTTTTGTTCAGTTTTTCAGTTTTTATCCGGTGGACTGGTTAAGTCAGGAGCTTTGAAGACTACACGGGTTCTGTTGTGGTCGGCGGTGTAGTTGGACGTTAATGTCAAGGCAGATTAAGAGAGGAATAAAGCAAAATGCTCTAAATTTAATGACAGTCTCCTGAAACTGAACCCAACTTTTGTGATTATGGTTTACCCTTTAACTTATGTTTGGAATGGCTGTAATGTCAGGAAACATCAGATAAAATGTAAAACTGTTTTAGTCAGTTGTAGAATTAACAATATGGCAATTTTGCTGCACATCAACATTTTAGTTATCCAGTTTCTATTTGAGGTTCCTGTTGTTGTTGTTTGATATGGACTCTGACACTGTGACTAATACAATGCCACAGACCCCTTTCCTCCCTCTCTCTCTCTCTCTCTCTCTCTCTCTCTATATATATATCTATATCTATCTATCTATCTATATATA
>JARJLU010013982.1:0-20801 GCA_030272975.1 Sparidentex hasta
AAGACTTCGATCACGAGCCACAACATCAGTTTAAAGTTGGAGCTGCAGCGTTTAATTGATTAATTGTCGACTATTAAATTAACCACCAACTATTCTGATAATAAAATAACTGGTATGAGTGATTCTTTAAGACAAAACAGTCCAAATTCTGATTCCAGCTTCTCAGATGTGAATATTTTCTGGTTTCTTTCCTCTCAGACTGTGAACTGAACAACAACAGAAGACTTTGGAGGAAGTAAGCTGGTGAAACTTGGGAAACGTTCATCGACTGAACATTTAATGGATTAATTAAGAAAAAAGCCGTAGTTTGAATCCAGCTGGAGAGCTTTGTTGCATCTCTCTTTCTCTTTCGTTTCTCCACCATCACTCTTCATAATTCATGGAGGAATAAAATGCACCTTTTTAAAGAATCGACAAAGTGCTTGTTTGGATTTCAGCCACAGCTGAAAACATCCTGTGTTCTCTACCTGCTATGTAATTGATTTCCTACTACAGGTCTTGTGACTGTGGCTGCTGCTGTCAGGGTTTCCTGCAAAGTGTTATCAGACATACAAAGTGTTTACAGCAGATCCAAACAGCCACACAGAGAGCTGGGTGAAGAGTCGGCCGCTGTAGAGAGGGAAGAGAGATTACATTGTCTGAGAGTGAAGATAGTGGGACACGTTTTCTCCTGGAAGACATTTTACGGTGTTATACTCAGTTCACAGAAATAACTGTGTGAGGAATTTAAAAAAGGGCAGAAAAATCTATCCTTGAGGGGGAAGCTGGGTCACGTTACAGTTGCTTCTTCTAATAGAAATGTCACCGCAGAGAAAAATGGTAAGAAACGTTTGAAACAGAACAGAGATCTTTAATGTTTTCAGGCCAACGACCTTCAGCAGCATCATGTTAAACATGTCGGCAGCACGGCTGATGTTAGCCACGTTGTTCTTCTCCACTGTTAGCAGGTAACCATGGTGAAGGAGAGTCTGCCCAGCTGGGTCCACCAGGACTCAGACGAGGGTCTGGTCCACGTGAACGTCGGCGGTCTGAAGAGGAGTCTCTGCTCCAGCACGCTGAAGAAGTTCCCCGACACCAGACTGGGAAAACTGCTGGCGTGTGACTCAGAGGAGGACATCCTGCAGGTGAGGGGGAAAGTTTCTCCTTTCTTTCATTTGTTTTTACTCCTAATCTCAACCTTTCCTCTCTCCTCCCTCCTGCAGGTGTGTGACGACTATGACGTGCAGCAGAAGGAGTTTTATTTTGATAGGAACCCCGGCCTCTTCCCTTACGTCCTCCACTTTTATCAGACCGGCAAACTCCACATCATGGAGGAGCTGTGTGTCTTCTCCTTCAGGTCTGTCTCTCTCTCTCTGAGGTTGAACATGTGTAAAAAGATCCTGATTTGTTGCAGTAAAGAAAGTCATCAGTGACACAAAGTGACATTTCTTCCATGTAGCTGATTTTCTCTCTGGTCCTCTGGCAGGATGTTGGGTGGAGCTCCGCAGGGTTTGATTGTCTTAATGTTTCCCACACAGTCAGGAGATCGAGTACTGGGGCATCAATGAGTTTTTCCTGGACAGCTGCTGCAGTTATCGCTACCACGACCGCAAGCTGGAGAGCAGCCGGCATCGCAGCTGGGACGACGAGAGCGACGTCAGCAGCATCGACACGTCCGTGGACGAGATCTCCGACCTCAACAGGTAAAACTGCGGAGCCTTTTGTAATCTACAAGTTCTCCGCTCACAGTGAGTTGATCGTTAACTCCTCATCCTCCTCCACCCTCACAGAGACATGCAGCACTTCCAGGAGGTGCGTTATGGGAACGTCAGGAAGTGTCTGTGGCTGACGCTGGAGAACCCGGGATACTCCATCCCCAGCAAGCTCTTCAGTCTGGTGTCCATCGGAGTGGTGCTCACCTCCATCGCCACCATGTGTATCAACAGCATGCCGGAGTACCAGGTCAGTGTGAAGAGATCATGAAGACAAACTAAATGATGGTCCAGAATATGATTGCAGGACATCTGGAGATGTTTGAATTTGTCAAAGATAATCCATGAGGAGAGCCAAGAACCATAAAACATGTAAATTCTCACTACATGTGATGTTTGTGCAAAGTTTCATGAGTTCTGAAACCTTTAGCTCCTCAAAAATGAATCACTGATGATTCACAACAATAAATTAGAACAGAAGAACTCAAACAGAACAATCTGAATACACTTTTTTTGTTTATTCTGTGTGATTTACACTTTCAGTCATCATCATCTCTGATGTTCATCCATGTCAAAAGTCCATCAAACCGCTTAGAAATCATAAAAAGAGACGTTCTTCATTCAAACAGAACTTGGTTTAGAAACATCACGTTTTAAGTTTTCTTCAGTATCAAAGTAACACAGTTCTACTTGTCTGTATATTAACGGATGCATTTCAGAAAGTAACTGTGAATAACAACTTCTGCATGCTTTAATTATTCTAACCTCCCAAAATGAGGAGTGATGGTGAGGAACATGGCGTTTCTCTCCTAAAACTATTTATGATTAAACATAAAACATTTATGCCACTTTCATCCAGTTTGAAAGTTGGGGGTAAAATCTAATAACAGCTCCGTCAGAGAAGTGCAGCATCTTCAGATCGTGTTTGTTCAGTCTGATCAGTGATGCTGTAACACCAGCTGTGAGGACAGTTTAGGAATATTTAGCAAATAATCGTTAAAAAGCTCCTGTAGATGTGATCGCTGCTCTTTCTCTTCTTTCCTCTCAGACTTTTGACAGCGAGGGGAAGATGGTCGAGGACGCCACCATGCAGGCTCTGGAGGTTTTCTGCACCTGCTGGTTCACCTTCGAGGTGAGCGAGAGCAACAAAGTGCGTCTGCTGTGTGTAAAGATGTGGATGAAAACAGAAAACACTCTGTCTTTTCTGTCTCTGAGGTGGTGACACGGCTGCTGCTCGCGCCGAACAGGAAGAAGTTCTTCCATCACCCTCTGAACATCATCGACATGGTGTCTGTGGTGCCCATCTACATCACCCTGCTCTTCGACCTGACGGTGGGGGCGGAGTCTGAGCTGGGAAACCTGGGACGACTCATTCAGGTTCAACAGTCTTCTGTCTGTTAGAAGACATTAATTAAGTGTCTGTCTGTTAATGATGCATTCAGGTGTCAGTGATGTTTGACACAGCGTCCAAACTTTAGTGGAATCTGTATCTCATCTCTGTTTCTCTCTCTCAGGTGTTCAGGTTGATGAGGATCTTCAGAGTATTGAAGTTGGCCCGACACTCGACAGGACTGAGGTCTCTGGGAGCGACACTGCGGGTGAGTCTCGTCTTCTCCCGTACGAATGTTTCATGAGCGACGTGACGTTTGACTTCCTGACTCGCAGTGAAAACAATAAAAAAACAATCGGATTAACTTTTGTTTTTCTTGGTGACATTTTGGTCCGTTGACCTTCTGCAGACGCAGCAGATGAAGGCTGATGGATTGTGAGCAGATGTTGGTCTGAAGGTCTGAGCTGATGTCACACACACATGTAAAGGAACAGTTTCCTCCAGTACAGTAACAGAGTTCAGGCTCTGACATGGACTCAGAGTATCAGAGTAAAAAGTCTCCCTCTGAAGGACATTTGTGCTCAAAGCTAACTGAAGCTCACGTCATATTAATAGAATTCAAATTAAGTAGGATTTGTCCCAGCTGTTCCTGAACGCACCACAAAGACAGTTCACTGTTTTTTGGGTTGGGTGTAAATTCAGTTCAGTTCTGGTTCGGTTCAGCTGGATCTTCAGTCGTCCGCTGAGCAGCAGGTCGTGTTACAGTATCGCAGGCGGATGAGAGATTATCTGAGTATTAAACATGGTTACACAGCAGCTGTGATGTGAGCAGATGAATCACCGTCTTCGCTCATTTGTTTCACCGTTTGAAACGTGGAAGCTTTACTGGATTTGGCTGCATTATATTTACATTCAGCACTTCAGTCGGTGACTCAGGAGCTTTTAGTTTCTCTTCTCTGCATATCAGCTAATGTGAAAGACGAACACCAGACAGTAAGTTTGAATCAGAGACGGTTTGAGTCTCAGCTGATGCTGTAAAGAGAAGAAGAGTTTCGTGTTCTGGCGGCTGATATTAAAACATCTGCAGCGCAGTTAGTTTCTCCTTTAAAGGGAAAACACAAAGAAATGAAATGATCTGAGATGTTTTGTACAAAGCATCGTGACATCAGGGCATTAATGGAAATATCAAGTCTGCATTTTATTTTTAGTAACGACTGAGCTGAAGGAGGACGTTCTTCTTCTCTGGTGTCTTTAGAGAGTCCCCAGGCGGGACAGTGTTACAGGATGATCAGTCCAAATCTGAACGTTCCTCTCCTCAGTTCTTGTTTCCTGTCTAGTTTCCTCCTCTTCTCTCCTCTCCCCTCATCGTCTACGCTGACCTGCAGTAACGTAAAGTTTTAACGAGTCGTCCTCCATCTTGTGTCTGCAGCACAGTTACCGTGAGGTCGGCATCCTGCTGCTGTATCTGGCTGTCGGCGTGTCCGTCTTCTCTGGAATCGCCTACACCGCCGAATATGAGGAGGTGAAGTTAAAATCATGTTTGACTGCTGATGTTGAGACTGGAGAATATTTTTATTTTATTAAGTTTTTACGTTGTAGTTTCTTGTCTGTTTGCAAACCAGTCGACAGAATGAAAGTTAGATCTGTTCGTCTCTTCAAACAAAGTTCCTGTTCATCCTTAAAACGACCCAGAACATAATCAGTACCAATCATTATTTCACATTAGTCCTTTTTAATTAAAATGTTCTTGTTTTGTGACGACGTCATCACGTTGATCTGAAGCTCCTCCCTCTGTCTCTGCTCCAGGATGTGGGTCTGGACACCATCCCGGCCTGCTGGTGGTGGGGGACGGTGAGCATGACCACGGTGGGTTACGGGGACGTGGTGCCCGTCACGGTGGCCGGGAAGCTGGCGGCGGGCGGCTGCATTCTGGGCGGCACCCTGGTGGTGGCGCTGCCCATCACCATCATCTTCAACAAGTTCTCCCACTTCTACCGGAGGCAGAAAGCTCTGGAGGCGTCGGTGAGGAACAACAACCGCAGGAAGATGAGACTGAGCTGCGAGAAGGAGCCCGAGGAGGAGGAGGAGGACGAGGACAAGGACAAAGAGGACGAGGGGTCGGACGGGGACAGCAGGTGTCTGGACGACGACGATATGGAGGAGGACGATATAGACTACGTGGACGACGGAGGCGTGATCAATTACAGCTACGTGGAACATCCGTCGTACACGTCGATACTGAAGATGAAGGAGCTGCGTCAGCTGTGACGAGCTCGACCTCAGAACAGGTTCAAATCAGTCGGATGCTTTCAGGATCGTTCAGCTGACTTTGATCTGATCCAACGCCACAGAGATCAAGTGTCAGCCGTCAGACGAGACTCTGATCCTGAAGCAGACAGCAGTTTGAGTAGACGCTTCTAAAAATCAAAGTTACAGACGGCATGCGACTGAAGTCTGAGACTTTGGGTCTTCCATGACAGACTGTTCTGTAGTTTGTCTCAGTCTTTGTGCATGTTGGGAGGTTTGTTCACTCTGATACTGGACGTGTTTCTGTGTTAAAAACATGAATGTGACGAAAAGACTGAAGTGAAACAGCATGCAGGCAAATAAAGTTACCCGAATATAAAATACCATGACGAGAGCGTCTGTGGAAGAAGCTGCATGTTCCACGAGTGACACGCTTCAGATCGTCTCATCATCAGGCGTCGTCTTCATGTCACTGAAGACTGAAAGGTTTTGTTTTTTAATTTCTTCTCACTTTTAGCTCGTACTGCAGACGCCTTTACACACAAATAAACCTACTTCATCATCACATCGCAGCTTGAGCTCAGACACTCAGCTGATACTGAAAGAAAAAGTATGAGATTTGGGACACGGCCAATCAGCTGTCGTCTCTTCGCTTGTGTTGCTCCTGGAGCATCGTAACTAATGTTGCTCTAAGATTATTTCAGTTTACAAAATAGCAACAAAACCCACCTGGAGCTGTGATTCTCACTCAGGAGACGAGGATCCAAATCCTTCATTTATTATTTTCATCAAGTTCCTGTTGTTTCCTGTCGCAGCAGAAAGACGTGGTTGGGTTCAGGGAAACTTGTTCTGGGTTCAGATAAACCTTTTCACCACGTGAATAACACAATAACTTCTACCATGAGCTTATTTTTCTGGACTTTTTTCGCCCCCAAGAGGCTCAAATGTGACATCACACCCATCACTAACCCATCACAAAAACGTCGTTGGTCAGTTGTAACGATGCTCCTCAGTGGAACCATCTGACGTCCTGGTGTTGTGACGAGTGTTGTCAAAAACTGTGAACACATGAATACGTATTAACTGTAAATGTCAGTAACAGGCTACATGTTGTCGGCTATATGCTAACATTAGCATGCTAACATGCCTGCAATATCAATGACTCCTGCAGGTGTGATGTTTACCCCCGTCACCATCTGAGTTAGTGGTGTTAGCATGTTAGCATGAGGACGAAGCACATCATCAGTTTTCTAATGAACCAGAAATTTGACAACATTTAAGTTTTGACCCGCTGATGAAGCAGAGAGACGGAGTCGGTCTTCATCCTGAGGGGATCGATGAGTCTGAACCAGATTTCAAGGTGAAACTCATCCGTGAGTTTCTCTGATACTTCAGTTTGGATCAGCTCGGTGGGCGGATCAGAGCCGAGGTGTTAAAAATAGGATCAAAATAGAAACTCTATCACAGAATCTAATATTACCTCCTACAGCATCGCAGGAATCAAAACAGAAGAACAAACAGCGTTTGATTCTCTAATATGTCTGAGAAGACTGACGACGAACACGTTGTTCAGTGTTCGAGTCTGTCAGGAGCTCAGAGTTCATTTGCACGACGCCCTCGGTGAGAATCGTCCTCACAAACAGATCACAGTCTGTCAAACTGTCATTTAACATCACGGTGACTCCGCTGATGTTTGATGAGCTGCTGATCTGACTGCAGCTGTGAGCGTCACACGTCTCAGCTGCTGTTCTTCATTTTACTGCCTCCATTCTTCTTGTTTCTGTCTGTTCGGCTTGATTTCAGTGAGCTTTTAAACATGTTGGCCAAATATAAGGATGAAAATAAAAGAATAGAACAAAAAGGTTTGTAGGAGACTGATTGAGTGCAGAAATGTAGGTATTTGCAAAATCTGTGATGTAATTTTATTTATGATTTAAATTTGACCATATTTGCTGTTTGAAAAAGTACTAACATCCTTTACTTGAGTAAAAAGTAACAATACAACACTGTAAAAACAAAAGTCCTGCGTTTACTTAAGTGCAAACGTATCATCAGTAAAATGTTCTGACTGTTCTGCAGGAGAGGCTCCTCTGGACCGTCTCACTGTCAGGAATATTGTATTTGACGTTACTGTTATCGATCCATACGCAGCGTTTCACTGTGGGAGCTGCTGGAGGTGGAGCTGAATCAATGAGAATATATACAGTTAGTTCAGTCCAGTGGTGAAAAAACTGGAATTTGGCTCTGCAGCAGGACAGGACGAGAACATTAACGTGTTCGCTGAAGATTTTCTAGCAGCACGAAGCCGAAAACCAGCAGAATCTGGGAGCTTTTTGCTCTGAGAGAGGAGAAGAAGGAAAACAGGTTCAAGCGTCTCAACAAGACGAATGACATTAAGACGTCTGAGCAGCTCAGCTTGTGTTTCACATAATGGACGCTGGTGAGTCTTCCTGCAGGTTCCCTTCATATCTGAGAGCATTAAAGAGGAGGAGAGATGACGCTAACGCAGTTTGAAGCTCCGTCAGGACGAGTCAGAGCTGAAAGCTGCGATCTGTCAGAGGAAACAGGAGAAACAGGAGAAAAGAAAGTGAAGCAAACGTTCATCTGAGGCCGTGACAGAGTTCAGTGCTTCTTTATTATCAAGAGACAAAGAAAATATGTGTTTCAATCAAACTAAAGTATTGATGCATGCTGACAGAAATAAACTATAAGAATGATGTAAAAGAGAAACAGAAGTGAAACGAGCGGCTGGAGTCTCACAGCTGGACGTCTGAGGACAGCTGGAGACGTTTCAGATGTTTCTGTGAAGATGATTGTAAAGACAGCAGCGGAGATCTTCACCCGCCGTCAGGACGAGCAGAACAGCTGCTTTAAACTGAAACCACCATGTTTTTCTGACCCTAACCGAGTGATTTTACTGCCTAAACCCAACACAGCATGAACACTCAGCGGACGATCATGAACAGTTTGGTTCTCCACAGAACTTGAATCTGATTTTCTCTCATTAATGAAAATAAAACGACGAGCTGGTGAATTCATCTAACGAGCTCCAGCACTGTGTGTTTTTCATCTGGATAATCAGTTTTGATATTTGTATGAGATCATTTAGATCTTTCAACAGCTATGAAGAGTTTTATCACATCGTTAAATTCAGAATAACTTCAGTTTCACTCATTTGTGCTTTGATCCGGTTCTGATCTGATATTTATGACTAAACTTACTTTAGCGTTTAAATCGAATCCAAAATGTTCGATCAGTCATCACTGTGGAACGTTTCTGTAACAAAGTGAATATTGCCGTTAGTCGTTTATTTGTGGGTTAACGACAAGATGACTCAGGAGTTCTGTTGGGAGTGAAATGGACCGGTGACACGTCGTCAGCAGCGACAGAAGAGAAGCTCGTCTGTCTGCTTCGGACCTGAACGTGTCGGTTCTGGCTGAACGCCTCAGAGCACTTGAGTTCTAACTGAGAACAGGAAGTCTTCAGTGCCAGGTGTGTCAGTGATATCAGCGCTGGTATTGATCCACAGCCTGTGAACTCCCTGATGATACATGACGGCAACTCAATATGCAGTTAGTGGCCTTTAAATACCTCTGAAGATCTGATGTCTCACTGAGGAGCAACGTCTAGGATTTTATACCAGTGACGAGTATAAAAGTCCAAAAACACTTTGTCTTTATTATTCTTTGTGTTTCTCTCTTCGGTATTTAGTTGAATTTTCCTGTGGGAGTCAAAAGCAAACGGTAGAATCACCTTCATGTTGCAGGAAGCAGCGATCAAGGTTGATTTAATCTAATTATGTCGACATCACAATGATCTTAATGTCTTTAGTTCAGAAATATCTGAATGTTTGGCAGGTCCCAAAAACAAAGAAGCTTTGAAAGACTACAAACTC
Organism: Sparidentex hasta; assembly: GCA_030272975.1. Classification (NCBI taxonomy): domain Eukaryota; kingdom Metazoa; phylum Chordata; class Actinopteri; order Spariformes; family Sparidae; genus Sparidentex; species Sparidentex hasta. Next base: position 9,164 of record JARJLU010013982.1, read on the forward strand.
TCTAATAAACTTAATTTATCTGTCACCACACACACACACACACACACACACACACACACACACACACACTTGCCTCTTTTTTTAGGGTTGTAACTACAGACCTGAGATCAGATTCGTGGCCACCTAATAAATAATTGATCGCTGCTATTCTGGCCGGCAGATCTGGTCGTGGTGAGAAATAACAACACGGAAACGAGCTTTGAAAGTTTCTGAGTGATCTGATGAGACGACGCTGAGTTCAGTCGCTCCGTCCTTCAGTCGAGGTCGATGACGAGGAAAATATGGAGGACGAAACGTGAAAACATCGACTTTACAAGCTGAAACACCGGATGTCAATACCGGCAGAAAGAATCTACTGCAGGAACAAGTTAATCACACCTCAGTTCAGGAACTTGTGTTTTTCTTGTTTATTTCTTTCAACAATATTATTATTGGATTTTTTAACATAACAACCCGAGAGCTGAATGAAGGGACAATATACAGCAATATATCAATAAAGTACCATATCAGCCCGTCAGACTCAACCCTCCCTACAGGTCCGACCAAGTGAGTACCAAGACAAATCAGTAGAGTAAATACAAGCCTTCAGTAAATCATAAAACAAAAATCCCCTACAACAGACTGTTGCAGAGAGGGAATAAACTGCAGGGAGAGGTAGAAAAGGAAATTAAAACAACCAAAAATAAATCTAGAAACAGAACCAAATGCTGAATAAGGAAGTTTAACCCTCACATCACACTGTCTCAATATAAAGAGCTGCTATATTGTGACGTCAGCGTCTAAATATTTTAGAAAACCATCCAGAATCTTATGAAACTCTCCAGGTTCACCCTTCAAATTATACATGATCTTCTCACTTGATATGCATGATGCGAGTTCATTCATCATCTAGTAAATGTAGGTGGTGATACATCTTCCCAATGTAAAGCTTTACATCTGTTTGCTGTAATAAGGACAATTCTTATAAATTTGAGTTGGTTTTTATTAAGTTTCATCATGGATGTGTCACCCAGGAGAATTACTCTTGGCTCTGCAGGAATAATGCACGAGTTCTTCCTCCTTAAATAAAATCTTGAATATGTGATTATTTAAATGTTTTTCAGGTCACAATGTTTTAAAAATGTCCACATCGCGCTCGTCTCGGCTGAATATTTGAGCAGGTTTGGGTTTTAAAATGTTTGTGATGACAGAAATCAGATTTTCAGTGAGCACACAGAAAATTTAACATTTTGAGATGTGAATGTGAAAACAGACCAACACAAAAGACAAACTAGAACTTTAACTTTCCCGACTTTTATTAATTTCTTTATTAGACGAGCAAAATCCAAAACAAATAAAATACACAAACCAAATATCAGTGATCTCAAACAGATGCACAACTTTGCACTGCATACTTTAAGGCATAAACAGCTTTACTTCAGAAACTGAACAACAAGTCAGGCATCAAACAGGAAGTGTGCAAACGAGAGAGTTCAGAGTCGAGTTAACAGCAGATCCACAGAGAGAAAACAGAACGAACACACAACGCAAACTGTGTCGTGTCAATCTTTTAGTTCCACCACTTTTTCAGGCGTCACAGTTTCATGTGGAACCAAATGAAGGTTTGTTTTTGAATATTTTACAGTTTGAACTTGAATACTGTGCTGAGACCACACAGGTTTAACACCTGAACAACCAAAATATTAAACAGATATCTGAGCGACTGACGATGATCCATGAGAGGGAAGAAATGAAACATCCGAGCAGCCGGAGGTGGTAACACGACTCCGTTCACTTTGTGCTTCAGTAAAAAAGTTTAGATGCCAACGAGCCTGGTGAAGTGATCGTTCTACTGAAACATCTTTAGACAGAACGTTTCCTAAAGGAACAGTTAAAAAAAAGAACTGTTAAAGAAACAGTTAAAAAAAGAAAATGTAAATACAGTCATTTTCTCCTCTGTGTTGATGGAAAGTCCAAGTTTTTGGCGTTTCACAGTAAAACAGTTGCAGCTTTCTCCTAAACAACTGAAGTAGCTGGAGACTTGTTTTAAAACGTAAAAGAATAAAAATAATATAATATACATCTCTTCCTGTGTAACACCGAGTCTCCACCAGCTCCGGGTTCCCAAATCCCCAAAACATAATTTCCACCCTCAGCGCTCGACCTCGTGCAAAAACAGGAGAAATCAGAATTAACGCTGTCGACCTGCGAGCCGAATGTGGCCAGTTAACATTCTGTTATTCAGCCGATTAGCCCAGTTATTAATTACGACTGTTGCTAAGTACAAAAATACTCTTATTTCAGAAAGTTTTTAAGCGCGTCTGTTAAAAGAGACGATTTACAAGAATCAAACTGACATCAAAAAAGGTTCTTGGTCTTGTTTTGTACTTTTGATTGTTTACTTGTTTTAACCTCCAACATGAAAACTAATAAATCCAGAGTTTAACAGGTCAGACAGAGGACATGTAAAAGTCCGGCTCAAGTTTAAAATGTGAGCCTTGTCATAAAGAAGGTCGACAGCGAAGAGTTCAGCTTTCCAAACCAGTTTGGATCTCTGGGGTCCAGGATCACAGCAGCTGAGCTCAATTAAACTGCATGTTTTCAATCAAGTCTCCAGCTGCTTCAGTTGAGGTTCGTTTTACTGTGAAGCTCCAGAAAAGTTCTGTGGACAACAACACTTCACCTGACTTTATATCATCAGGAGGAGGAGATGAATACTGGATTTACATTCAGTTTTTGGAAGAACTGTTCCTTTAAAACACAATTAAACATAGTCCTGATGTGTCTATATTATAGATTATATTTCTTTTTTTGCACAAATCAGTGATTCTGACCAAAACAAACAAATCTTTAGTCACCAGTTTACAGAAAACGATGTTGTGTTGAAGGTTCAGACAATAACTAAAAGCATTAACAAGTTTTTTTCAAAAGACAGAGAACAAAAACAGTGATTCCTGTACGAACTGATTCCAGAACATGTGAACAGTTTCACTTCTGTTCAGATCTTCTCCAGTGATTACGACTAATTCCTGACGCGTCCAAAACAGCTCAGCACCACATTTTAAACAATCAAGCTCCATAATTTTCAGTATTTTCCCTTTTTTTCATGGTTCTGTATTCGATCACTGTGCAGAAAAAAAAACATCAAAAACTGACAAAATAAGGCAGAAACCGTTTGCTATGCTCGTAACACAGAACAGAAACATGAGAATGAATTGTGCTCACGTGTCACTGACAGTCCTGCACATCCACAACAAGTCTGGAGGTTTGAATACAGTATTTTGTTATCAGGTCTGAACTCAGCTGACGTGTTTCTCCACCAAAACATCCACATCGATTCTTACTGATACAGTTTAATATTCAGAGTAATAACTTAAAGAAGAAGTGTCGCGTTTTGGGGGTGAAACACGTCAACTGATCAAATTAATCACAATATACAAATACAGCTCAGAGGTGCTCATATATACACAGACGCGACTCTTCGTGTGAAACTATCTACAGTCGTTTTCTCATCATTATTTTACACCCTGAGGAGTTTTATGACCTGAGAAGCTGGTTTTCATTCTGACGACGTCCCTGTGATCAAAACTCTCCGAGCCAACATGTGACTGACGTCTAAACATGTGTAGAAAAATATAAATCCTCCTTGTGACGTATGAAAAACGAGCGGCTGAGTTGCTCCGAGGAATGTTAGAAGTGAAATCAGACGACAGATTCAGTCTGCAGCTTCTTGGCACGTTTTTTGGGGGTAAATCTCATTTTGGTCCTCGGTGCCTGATCAAACTAACAAATCCAGGAATTCAACGCTTCGATCAATTCAACAATTTGTCAACCCGAGTCTGTTTGTATCCAACTCAGGGACACAAACGCTGGACAACAAATTGAACAAAGGAAAGTCAAAACGTTTGCTATCAGAAAATTAAAATTCCAGTTTGAGAGGAACATTCAAATGCAGCTGTGTCCAAACAAACTAATAACCTGCATGTTCAGACTTGAACAGTGCGAGAGCACTGAGAAGTCCAGCAGCGTCATCATCTACTAACAATGACAGGAAACACTTGAGGAGTTTAAGACAAGTACCTTATTCACACTGACAGCAGTTAAAATGACTTTGTACCACACAAAACTAAACTTAAAGACATCTGAGAAATAAACAGTAAGAAAGTCAAACGTCCAATCAGCTGCTGATGCTGTGACATCAAACTCTCTCACGTCCTGAAACTGTTAAAACCAGAAATCCAAAACAGATCTTGAAGACTCAGATCGTCTCAAGAAGGCAAAATAAAGGAAACATGGTGTTAAATCAAACAGACACAATATTAATATCTGGACAAAGATGAGCTCTTTGTTCTTCTTCAGCAGTTTGACATCAGTGAAGATTGTTACAGTTTTGTCGTCTCGTGTCCGTCAGCAGCTGCGAGATCGAACCTGCAGCTGCTGCTGTGACGAGCTCAACAGTTTCCTCTCAGAAGTTCTGCTGCCGTCGTTTTTTGGCCTCGATGGCGTCCAGGATGGGCTTCCTCTTGGCCTGGTAACGCTGCCGGATCTCCTCGATCTCCTGCTCCATCTGAGGGTCCAGAGAGGCCAGACGCAGACGCAGCTCGTCCACCGACCACGTGCTCACCTGCACACAGACATCTTCGTTCAGCTTTGGGTTTAGGAAATTCAAAAAAACAGCTCACCTGTTATCAAACTAATCTGAGGTGCTGGAGCGATAAAAACTTCAGACGAGGACAAAAAAACACATCCAGACACTCACAGCTTTCAGTACGACAGGCAGCTTTCAACTATCAGTTGAACTTGTGTAACGTATTTAACAGATTTGTGCAGAGTGGAGATAAATGTTAAACTGGTTCATGACTCAAATGTTACAAGCCACAAGCTCTTGACCTGGTCTCACTCAACCCAGACTGAGACCACAGATATTAAAGTCAAACAATGTTTCATCTGCTGGATACATTTTCTAAATTTCTCACTTCATTTTGCAGCCGTCCAGAAGCAGAACTTCTTATCAGTTGCTGTTTTAAAGTTTAAGAGTGAAGTCTGAAACAATCGATATGTTTAAAAGTGAAAGAACGATCTCAGAGGCAGAACTGGCTGCGCGGTCGTTATCTTCACTGGTTTGACTTCAGCTGCAGCAGCTCACGTCTCTCTCTCACTCTGTTCTCTGTCTGCGTCCAGTGAAGACTAAATAACAAACTAAATAAAATAATAATCTTAAATCATTGTGAAGCAGCTCCTACCAACAGAACTTCAGCTCATCTTGTTTCGCATCTACAATGAGGAACTTAATGAAAATCAACTGGTGTCCAAGTAAAAATGTATCTGAATTTGTACTTCTGATGTTACAGAGTCACTACTGGAGTCTAAATCACCTCTGAATGAGATGTTTGTACCTCAGATTCTCTTCCTTGTTGCTGATCTTCTGCAGCTGGATTTCAGAGATCAATCGGTTCCAAGTCCATTAATGGACACTTAAGAAAATCTTTACCGCAACCTAAAAATATCTGCTGCATGACAGCGAGAATCAAGGTGTCTGATAAGCGAATCTATTTCAGTAGCTTTCATCTATTGACATTTATTCAATATCTGTTCCTGGGAGCTGCCGGCCTCAGACGGTGACCTGCTGCCTGCTCTGGCTCTCCCCCGGGGGGATTCCTCCTCCCAGCTTTTACCAGCAGCACTCTGCCCTCAGCTATTTATTACACACGATCAATGAGCTAAAATAACACTGGCGTCCTCGTCCACTCGACTGATAACTGAAGACACAGAGGACAGTCCTGCAGTCCTGCAGTCCTGCAACCTGCAGTCCTGCAGTCCTACAGTCCATTATTGTCTATACTCAACATACACAACAATAAACTTTAAATATCTTCTGGAAGTAACTGAACCTACAGATCAACGATCAACTTGCTTTCATTAGCAAACAAAGATTCATTTTCTGACAGTCAGCTCGTCGTTTGAGCTCTAAAATGGTGTAAAGCTTGATACAATTTCTAATTTAAAAACATTGTCAGCACCGACGGCTCCACTATTGTTGGCCTGAGACTTTTATGCCTTGACAGCTGTCATTTACATTTTTTATGAGGAGCGCTTGAACACACCATGATGTCCCCATTAGTGCACATATCCCCTCTGGTGCGAAGCGATGCAGATTCCAGAGTTGATGACGTGCGCCTGAATGCACCGCGAGCAGAGCGGAGATAAATCTGCAGCAGTAAACGACACCAGAGACGCTCAGCAGGGTCGTCAATACTACAACTTATTTCTTATTTATTTAATTACATCAATCGATCAACAAAGATTTAATCTGCAACTACAGTGATAACTGATCAGTAAAGTCATTTCTAAACTAAAGAAACTAAGAATATTCTGGTTTTAGTGTCTGTAGATTTTGGACAGTTTGTCAAATAAAACAGGTAACGTCAGCTTCTTCTGGAAAAACTGTGATTTGTGTTATTTACTGAAACTTACAGGCAAAACAATTATTCACTTAACAGGAAAATAAATCTTGGTGTAAACGTTTGTTTCAATCTGTTGTGAATCCTGTTGACCTGCAGGATGAATGTCTGATATTCAAACTATCAGGCAAAACACTAAAAAAAGAAAAACTAAGAAACATTAATATTTATTCTGAAACGTTTTTCATGAATGCCACTTGCTTTCAAGCTAGAAGAAGCTTCAAGTTCTACAGAAGATACAGAAAAACATCTGAAGTCATTAAACATTTAACATCTGAGCTGGCGAACAGTCACGCTCTCATGATCACATCACACACAAACGCACCTCCTCATTCTATAATACTGAACTTTACAATATCCCCGAAAACCAGCAAGACCAAATAACTTGGAGCGACAAATTGACTGCAACAGAAATGAAAGTTAGAAGCAAGAAGTGTTCAAGAAACTCAGATATTTTTCTGGCACAAACCTTTTTTATATTTTAATGGACAGACACAAGAAAATGGAGTTGATGGAATGAAACAATAAGGAAGATACACGGAGGGGAAAGCTGAAAGGATAGTAAACTTTCTGAATGTTTTGCTTTAATCAACAATTTCTATCAACAATGGATGACTGAGCGGTGGATTGAACCCTCAGACAAACGTCACCTGACAGGTGAGCTCAGCTCTACAGAGCAGTTCAGCGTCTTTCAGCTCATCATGTTAGTTTTCCAGCCTGCAGCTTCACTGTTTCAGTTCAGTCTTGTGATTTATGTTCCAGCAGCCAACTTCATTTTAAATATATATATTTTTGCCCCCAGGATTAAGATCTGATCAGATTAAGTATCTGCTGGATGTATGAACAGAAAACTGTTTGCCAACAATCTTGTCATAAAAAGGTGAAACATGATAAAATGTCACTGTTGTGTTCACAGCTCAGCTGAAACTGTTACTGCAGGTGTTTGAAAGATTTCATCTCTTTTACATTTTCATCTCGTTCTTGGCAGACTCTCTGAAACCAACGCTTGGAAGATGTCAAATTTCTGCACAGTGACAGAAAAGAACTTTGCATGAAGCACAAAATGATTCCAAATAACAAAAGATCATTTGAAGGATCTTCAGCCAAGTTAAGAGAAGCTCAGAAACCCTCCACTCAGACTTAAAGTGTCTCAACAGTCGACAAATCTTCCTTGATATTAATGTCAATGCGTCCGTCTCATGCATCATACATCAGATCCCACAGAAACTCGTGTTTGTTTCACCAAAACCTAAACCAGCCTGGTCTCTGGAATCCTGCGTGATACTGGGTGTTACGTCTCTTAAAGGTATTTAACCATAAAACTTTGATTAACGTGTGACTGATGATGGGATCATGAAGAAGCTGCAGCCTGGGATTTTACCCTCTGTCAGGATCTGTTAGATAAGACTACGGTCTCCTTGAGAGGAGACGTCAGAGGAGAGAGGAGGGATGGAAAAGAGGAGTCAGAGGGGAGATGGGAGAAAAGAAAAACCAATAAGGAAGAATAAAAATAGAGAAAAGGAAGCGGACAGAATGGAGCAAATGAAGGAGATCGGTTGTTCTACGCGCGCTTCTCATGAATAATGTAGGTTAGGTTAGTGCTTTCCCACCACATGTTCCACGCTGCATGTTCACACCACTGAACTGGGTGAAACCACGGAAAGAATGGTAAATATTATCCAAGGTAGCTTAAAACAAAGATATCTTAATATGAAATGTTCAAACTTAGAGAGAGATTTCTACTCATCTAAATCCCCCCAACGCTCATCAGAGAAAGTCGACAGTAAGTGTGAGAAAGAGACAATTCAGCTCAACATATAAAACACAAACTGGTGGAAACAAAAGTTCTCAGAGTTTTTTGCCAACATGAAAACATTCTGAATAACTACATGAAAAAAACATCTGGCAGCAACACACAAAAATAGCCGAGTAGTCAGATCTAAAATTAAACACCGTCAGCATGAAGCTGTCAACACGCTGCCTCCAAGTATTAAAGATCCCAGAAGAAATCAGCTTTTTATCCTCACATTTGCAAGTCTAATGGAACAATAAATCCTCCCAGAGCAGGATCTGTGTCGACAAGTGAAGCCTGTTAGAATTAGCTGGACTGCTGTCTTTGCACTTACTGTTAAAATGTCTCTGAACTGGTAACACTCAGGCACTTTCCTTTCACAAGTCAAACACAACCAGGACACAAAAACACAGGACACTGATGTGAAGTCCAGTTCAGACCAAAGATTCATGATGAGACGAGCTGAAACTTGCAATGTGCCGATCTGCACCGTTCACATCAACGTGACCAGACGAGACAACGTATCATCTCTATTTAAACAGCTCTCTGCATCTCTGTTTTTACTTCCAGGCTTTTATTCTGTAGTTGGATATGATAAAGTTTGACGTGTTACAAGATGAATGAGAACAGTAACAGTGAGTGAGTTGCTACAGCTGCATTTTCTTTTGAAAATAAAAAGTGTGTGTGTGTCAGGAAGTGTGTGTGTGGCTGAGCGGCTGGGCAGACGAACCACGCCGTCCTTCATCGCTGCATTTAAAAGATGCTCAGTTAAATCTGTGTGTTATTTCCTGCAGTCTGCTGTCATGTTATCATTCTAGCTTTATTTAAACAGGGAGAGGCCACAAAGAAAAGCACCCTGCTACAGTGACGCCCTGATTACAATACAAATACACAACGATAGAAAGATCTGAGTAACACAAATGTGTCATACATACAATGCAACAAGTGTCAAATCATTTACAATTAAAACACCTACAAACGTATCACTCATTGTCTATTACAAGACAGATATTTTAATCCAGTGAATCACTTTTTCTCTTTTGACTCTGAGCCATCAGCTTGTTTATGTTTCTGCAAGTTGTTCCACTTCTGCAACACACAATAATGTAATGCGTTTCTTTCAGTCTGGCTTTTGTTTTCCAGTTTCTTTAGCTTAATACTTTGTAACCTGTGTGTGTACACACACACACACACACACACACACACACACACACACACACACACACACACACACACACACACACACACACACTCTACATAATTTATTATATTACTGAAGATAAAGTGTCGTGTGTGTGACACCTATTAACTTTGACAGTGTTGATGTCACAGCGATGTGTGATACACCCACTGAAAATTATGCTCCCTCTGTAAGTGTGTGTGTGTGTGTGTGTGTGTGTGTGTGTGTGTGTGTGTGTGTGTGTGTGTGTGTGTGTGTGTGATAGCATGTGTTCACAGTGATTCTGGAGAACAACACTGAGAATCAGGGTCAGCCAGCGGTTACCTGTCACTGTCTGTTAGTGTAACAACTAAAAACCCACAGTGGCACAGATGTAAGTCTCAATAGGTGCATGTAATGACACACACACACACACAGCACACACGCGCATAAACACAAACATCGACAACATGCTGATACACCACCGTATGACTGAATATTTCACAGTACAAACACTATTTCATTGTTGCTAAATCTGTCCTCAATAACTGCAGAACAAAATCAATCAGTGAAGTTTCCTTGTTTGCTGAGAAACAGCTTAATTGTTCACGTATCCTTTCTGCAGCAGAGGAGACATACGAAGCCTGAACAGTGAGCAGGGAGCCTGGTGGTCTGGTAAGAGAAACCACCTCACATTTAAAGGTCACATATTAAATATTTAATTCCAGCAGCAGCCATTTGTCCTGCTTAAATGTCTTTGAGAAAGACAAACAAGCGCTGCCTCTGCCCTCTCTGTAATATGCTTCCCCTCAGCTGACTGAAGCAAAACATAAAGGCAGCCAGAAGGACCAGAACAAAGTGAGTCAAACTGCAGAGGCACGGAAACAACAAATCTTCACCTCCGTTCACCAACAAACTAAAACTGCGAAATGACGAAAACTTACTGAGACAAAAAAAACCTTTAACAATTTCAGAACACCTTTAAGTTAAAACTTTAATATTGGCCTCGCCACTCTGCACAAACACAATGTGTTACCAGCCTCGTTATCTTCTGGTGGTTGTGCAACGTAGTCAAAGTCTCGTGAACCCGTGAGATCAAAAGTTGATTTGAAAAAGACAATATTTTAACTCTCAGCTGTGGTCAGGTGTGTGCAGCCACTTCACAGGGAGCGCTTCTTTTAGCTTAGCACCAACACTGAACATTTTGACGATAAACTGTTCTTGGGAAAAGTAATTTATTTACTTTTGATGTCCTGCACATTGATTTTACATTCATTCTGCCCACAAGGCTTGAATGCTTTATCTAAACTTAGACTAGTTAATGTTAGCATAGCAGTTCATGGCCACAGGGACTGAAGCTGGACACGAAGGAGGACGGCTCTGTGTAGCTACTCTGCCTCTGTTAGACTGACACAAAGGAGCAGCTTGTGTGGATAATCACAGTCAAACAGCTGATGAAGTAAAAGAAAACAGTGTTTCTAACTCACCACTTGAAGATCTCCCTCAGCTGGCAGTTTTCGATTGTCTGCGTAGTTTTCTCCTTTTCCTCCTCCGTCATTGTGACTGTTGGCCTCCTTCTCTTTCTGCTCAAAGTACTCCAGGAAGGACGGCTTGGACGGCTGCATCGTCTCGTCCCTCCCTGCAAGACAACAACCATCATTTATGTTGTGACAGCAGCGATACTGGAGCCAAAACACATTTACTGAACACAGAGGCTAACAAACATCAAACCTCTAAATATTCTTTTCTCCTCATCTCCCTTATGTTGTGTTCAACTTGAAATCATGGTGTTCTCCACATCAGTGTCAAGACTTACAACTGAGTTGAGTGAGATTTAATTCTCTAGTTAATATAAATGATAAGGTTACAAGAAGGCACTGTACATCTATAGTGTATGTTATTATTTCCTGTTGTAAGCAAGCAAATTGTGAACCTGAACCCACAACACCCCCTTTATATCTGCTAACAGAATGAGTTACAAGAGATATAAGTATAAGGGGATGAAAATAACTCATTTTAACAGCACATCAACAACCGGAGGAACAGCGAGATGATTTGATCTCTCACTGAAGATGCAAAAGTCATTTACAGCAGCAGTAACGACATCCTCCTATGACATTGTTTGTTCTTGTCTGTGATGAACGTGACAGATTTTACCACACACAAAAAAAACCCAAACTGCACCAGAAAAGGATCAACAACACAACAACAGTGCCAATAAAATCAAGAGAAATGATAAAACAGCCT
>JARJLU010013985.1:0-20078 GCA_030272975.1 Sparidentex hasta
GAGCAGGAACCAGCGTTTCTTGAGCTTCAGCGAGGCTCTGGTACTGTTCTTCATCTCTTTCTGTAACCAGCCTGGAGGAAATAAAGGATTCAGTGTTTTAGGAATCTTCTCGGTGTCATTACAAATCATGAACAGTCGGACTGAGACGGCAGCAGCAATCAGAACTCCCATTAATTATAGTTTAAACACTCCAATGTGCAAAATCCTTGAAATATCAAAATTAATTTAGAGATTTTCTGTCACTTTTTCAGGCTTTTGATGCCATTTGAAATTCAGAAAAATGCTTAAAATGTCAATGGAGTTTGGCGTAAGCTGCCTCATATGTTAAACTCCAGACGTACAAACCAGAACTCTTCTGTTCTGTTCTTATCCTGCAGTGTTAAAAACTTCCTCATGTTCTTCTATTATTGTTCAAATCTGATGTTGTAAATATGATATCCTCCTCTGCCTCAGTGCATTCTGGGATGGACTCCAGCCCTCAAAATGAAGACTATGAAGGGTAAAGGGACGTCACCTCGGATGATGAACTCCTGTCCGTCGACCCGGGTGTCTCCTTTGGAGCGCTGCAGCAGGGTGATCCAGTGGTGCATCTCCTCGGGCGTGTCGGCGTTGCAGTGCAGCACGCGGTTCGCCGTGATCATGACGAAGGAGTTCGGCCTGCGACGGATCACAAACACAGTTAATGAATCAAATGCTTCATATTAGAAGGATAAAACTATGAGCATATTATAATCAGATTTAAGCCACAACAATGAGACATTAAAACAGGATTTACTATTTAATCTTTGTGTCACTGCTTGAGTTATAAATGTGTCAAAGCAGCGCCCCCTGGTGGCCGAGATGAAAATGATACAGAAATCTATGTAGTCACATTTTGATTTCAGAAAGGACGTCCAGTTTGAACTTAACATTGTGACTTTGCAGATAATTTTTTGGCACAGACAAAACATGTAAATGAAGTGTTGCATCTATGAATGTATTAACATTAATCACGCTGATGTTGGTGGGGTGACAGGCTGGAATAAAAACAGTGACAAGCCAGAGACGTGACGTGATCTCTGACGCAGGTTCTTACCTCTCTGGATTATCTGAAGCACAAACTGAATCGATCATCCCGACATCCAGCGTTCCCTGGAGAGAGAGAAAGGTTCAGTGACGGTGTTCGGAGTGCGGATAATAAGTTTCAAACACACACAGGGACGAAACCTAAAGATGCTCGATATAAACTGGATCCATCCCATGTTGTTTTCCAAAATTTCCCAGCTTGGGATTAATAAAGTATATCTATCTATCTTGTACGACTACTCATCGGTCCTGCTGACATTCTAGCTGATAATACTTGATGATGCATTGACACATGCCGGGACAGCAGGGGGCGGTATGCACCTTTTAATATTCAAGAAGAAGAACTCAACAGAGCCCACAAGAGGGATGAAGAGTTTCTACACAATCATCATCATCATTCTCCATCTGAGCCTCTGTGACCCTCAGCTGTGCATAAACTACAAGTTATACGCTCATTTTTAAGATGAAAATGTTGTTTAGCATAAGGTCCTTCGCTGATAGAAGGAAAAAGCATGAAAACGAAACACATTAAAAGTTGTTTTCAGTTTGATGGCTGAAGGAGTTTACAGCTACTCACCACGGCGTTCTGCGGGTTGGCCTGCTCGTCGTGCATCTCTCTGATCTCCTGTTCTGTCGAGCCGTGGACCTGACTCAGCACGCTGAACCACTGGCTGTAACCACGGCGACGACATCATCAGCATCAGCATCATCACGACTGAGAGCTCAACTAACAAAGTTCAATTCTAATCATTTCTGTCAACTGCTATTTCATTTTGCGTCTCGATTAAAAAAGAAAGAATTTATTTTGTTTCTTGTTTGGATTCTCTGACGAATAATTCAAAGCCGTTTTAATTTACACTTGAGCTTTGTCTTCATCGATGTGTCAACAGTTTTCTCTTACACATTCAGCACATTGAAATGAAAACAGCAAGAGGAAACTTTCTCGGTCTGTTACTCAGATGTTTAACTGGATGAAATGATGTTGAAGCAGATTTTCTGACGTCCAACAACAAGTTAGAAGTTGATAAACTCATCGTCACAGCTCATCAGCGACATGTTACACATCCATTAACTCACACGGTGCGACTAAATCACATACACCTTTTGTAGTTTGGATCTCTAATTGAATCAAAATCAGGTACTGAAGAAGAAGTCTGAAGTTTTTTTTTTATTTGTTTTTGTTTTGCACGTGTGTGAAACACCCACCTGGCGTCCTCGGCAGACTCTGCGATCAGGTGGTAGGTTCTCTCCGTCATCACGATGTCGATGCCATTCTCCTTCCCGGTGTTATCGATGATTTCTCTGCAGATCACAAGAAACAAAAAGAGGTCAATCCAAAAAATCTGACACCAGTTCAGAAGACTTTAACTTTCCATTTCCCATGTGACTTTAGTATTAAGTGTAGTATTCAGCATCTGGTGGTCATTAGAGGAACTACATCCTAGTTTTGGAGTTCATGTTGTGATCCTTCATTTCCTTCATTCACACATCAGCCGACATGTTCTGTATTAAATTACTAAACAACCCTGAGTCCTCACTTGGCACTGTGCATGTCCAGCACGCCCTTCATCTTGTCCTCGCCGTCGTTCTCAAAGTACATGAGCTTGCTCTGACGCAGCACGAACCAGCGGCGCTTCCAGTTGCGGCGGGACAGCGTGGACGAGCCGCCTCCCTTCTTGTGCAGCCAGCCCTGCTTCAGAGCCTCCTGCTTGGCCCGGAACCACAGGAAGGTCTCGTCCTTCAGAACGCACCAGCGCCGCTTCCACGTGTTCATCAGGCCGCCTGGAGAGGAAAGTACTGGAGTTTAACTCATGGTGACAGGTGAACAGGAGGAAGTACGAGGCTTAGTTTAAAACATTTTATCTTCTTTTGATGCTTTGCTGTTCTAAATGGAAACCTTTACCTTTGATGTAGAGGAAGCTGTGGAAGTACGGCAGCGTGACGCAGCTGTAGACCGAGTCCCGCCGATACGACAGCTCGTCGTCGGTGTCGAACCTGTCGAAGTCGTCTTCGCTGTCCTCGAACTGGAACAGCAACAGAAATGAGACACATTAACGTCACTGAATGATTTCATTGTTACAGGTAAAAATAAAAATTCTCCCCAACAGAACAGTTTTAGGCTCCGTTCCACACAATTTTTTATTTTTTTTTCCTGCTCGGTTTTACACATAAAACATTTCTCTGAGATTTGTTTTATGCTTGAAACTCAGTAAAAAAAATTGTGTGAAACTGAGCCTGAAACTTTTTCAGAAAACAAATATATGAGAAATGCAAAAAGTTGCACAATTTACGTGTACAAAACTGAAACATTTATCTGTCTTTGATAAGGTTCTGTTAGTCATCAACAGAGAGAGAAGAGGTGGATCATCCAGTGGAGGTGGTGAAACAACATGCTGTCAGATTTTCTACATTCACTCCAGTGAACGATGACTGTGTGACTGTGATGTTCGTTAAACTACTCTTGAACTTTCTTCTGTGTTCAGTCAGCAGTAGCAACTACCAACTCACCGATGACTGAGCGCCCTCCGAGCTGAAGCGATACGCCCCCGAGCTGTTGTAGGTTCCCACAGAGCCGCGGTAGTCGGGAGACCACTGGCCGCTGCGAGGGTTGGAGAAGGCCACGCTGCCACTGGACACGATGGCGCCCTCGTCGTAGTCGTCCTGGTCGTAGTCCGAATCCTCGTCCGGCGGAATGAGCTCCACCATGTCATCTGAAGGAGCCTCGGACGAAGCCTTGGGGTGGCAGTAGGCCGAGTCCCCGCTGGAGGAGGCGCTGTGGCAGGCGGGGGGCACCGGTGGTAAAGGCAGCGGTGGGTGGAGCAGGGTGTTTGGAGGCAGCGGTGGGATCACGCCATCGTTGGCGTAGGGATCTTCTTCAGACGAGTCGTCGCTTGTTCGGATCCCGCTCGTCCGCTGGCCGTCTGAGTGGCCGTGTTCACTCGGGTTCGGTGAGTCTTTGAACGCCTCGTCGTCAGCCCCAAACCCTTCATCGACCTCTTCCTCGTCTTTCCTCCGTCCAGACTCTTTCTCCTTCTCTTCCCCTTCGCTGACTCCCAGCGAGCTCTCGATGTTCCTCACACACTCGTCGATCTCGTCAAAGTTCAGCGAGTCTAGGAACTGCTGCGCCGCCTTGCAGGCTTCGTCCTCCAGACGCCGGAGCTCCTGGTCACGCAGGAGCTGCAGGCGGTTGAGGGAGGCCTCGGTCAGAGAGAGCTCCTGACGCTCCTTCTGCCTCTGCAGCGCCTGGATCTCCCGCTCCAGTCGCAGGATCTCCTCCACCTGAGTGGCTTCATGAGGACGGACTTCCTCCTCGAGGGCCTCTGATGACTCAAGCTCCTCCGAGACGCTCGCTGATGTTGCAGCTGCGACTGCAGGCTGAGGCAGAGATCGAGAGGCTAACTCCTCAAGACGATGGAGCTCCTCCAGTTGTCTGGCCTCCTCAGCCTGAGGGTGGAACACAGACATAAATCACCTTCTACACGTATTTACTTGTGTTTAAATACAGTATACTATACTAATGGAGTTGCTGTGTGTGTTGGGTGAAGAACACAATAATAAATCTAAAACACAATATGTTAATATGTGTCTGACGGAATGAAATGAAAATACAGTGATCAATCCAAATCCGCCTGTCGAGACTGTTTGTAAGTAACACGTAGAGTAACTAACTCGTCTACACAAGTGAATTCCTGGATATTGTGTTTCGTCGTACCTCTCTGGCGAGTCTCTCAGCCTCCAGCCTCAGTCTCTCCCTGCAGACACACACAGAGAGAATGAGATAAGATTCACTAAAAGACGAGTAATTACATTTCCTGTCTCACTGTGGCAGCAAATTCCCATAAAACCCCATCAAGAATTCAGGTCAGACAGAGAGTCTACATCATCCGTCCAAACAACACAAACATTTGTGTTTTGTACGATCATGTTTTTACTGTTTACTGGTGACTTCCTGCATCGTTTCTGTCTGACTGATGCAGTTTTTTTTATGCAGTGAACTTTTTAAGTCTCATTTGGATTTTCTTTGAGTCACTGTTCAGAAAATGCACCTCTCCATCTCCTCCTCCACCCTGCGGCGGCACTCCTCCTCCTCCCTCCTCCTCCTCCTCTCCTCCTGCAGCTGGCTGTAGGCCCGGCGGGCCAGCTGGCCTCGCACGCGTTTCTGGAAGGTGAGCGCTGCCCAGCGGAGGAGCAGGAACTTCCTCCTCCAGTAGAAAGCCCGGTAGTTCTTCTGAATGACCACAATGCACTGCAGCAGCTTCCTGTACTGCTTCCTGTGTGTCCGACAACATCGACACAATCGGTAAACAAACGGGTCTTTAGTTTTTAAGAGGGCGTTTGATGTTATTGTGGAGTTCTGAGCAGTCGTACCTGGCCATGTAGCCCATGACGTGAGCCTGGATGATCATGGCGGCTTTCAGCACCTCCATCTCCCTCTGCTTCTCCAGCCGATGCTCCAGAGACTCCCGAAGAAACACCTGAGAGGGGAGGAGAGAGGGGAGTACAGAATGATATGAATAAAACCTTACATTTAGTTTCAATCAATTTAGTTTCAGATTTTCACTTTTCACAATTTCTAACGAAAGGCTTGACAGATTCGTGTCCCGGAGCTCTGAGCTAAATACACGTTTCAACAGCAGAGGGTGAAAAAAATGAAGTTCAACTCGTGTCCAAACACTTTTTGAATTAGATTTTTGTGACTCTGGTAATCAAATGGACGACCAGCGGGAGGGAGCTAGCATGCTGTTTCCTGACTGTATATTCAGTGGCTGTCTGGTGCTTTCGTCTGTTTTTCTTGCAGTTTGCCTATAAAACAAACAGCCGGCTGCGATGCTGACTGAGCTGGAGTTTCCCCGGTAAACACACCGACCTCTTCAGGCGTCCGTCACCACGCCTCTGCGCTCTGCCTTGCTCAGAGACACTCATGCAGAGAGAAGCAGCTCTGGAGGACGAGCGACTCTGAGATGGAGCAGCAAGAGGTCGCTGTGCTCGGCAGGAAAACAACATAAACCTCAAGAAAAACAGATACCAGAGCGAAACGGTCTGAGCTCAGAAATCAGTTCTCAGTGGACTGAATAGGCGCCATCTTTGCAGTCAGTGTTTCCATCTTCTTATACATCTATGGTGACAAGCTAATGGTGCTAACGAGCAATTCCTAAAACAGACATTTTTTTCAGCTTTACTGTGAGTTTTAATTGTGTTTTAAATATGGATGACTTCATTTTGCATAGTTTTTTTTTAAACATGTGTATAAATTAAATCAAGAGAAAGAGGATTAAAACGTGGTGAATAAATACTCAGACTCTAAACATCCACTATCTACTCTGCACTAAACACATTATGAATTTACAAGCGAACAGAATTAAAGAGAGCCGGTCGGCCCTTTCAACAGACACTCCCGTCCAGAGGAACAATCGAAGTGAACAAAGCAGCCGACATAAATCAAATCCGGATCCTCCTCTCCTTTTGTTGCCGCTGCTAAAGACTGCAGATTACCGCAGCCAGTGATTTCGGCTACATCGCTCTGTGAAAAGAGCAGATCTTACAGGCACTTAGTGCAGCTGCCTGCTACAGGAGCCAAGCTGTCCTCCATTGATAGAGGAACTGGGCCCACCGAGGGACGCCGGGGGTTAATCCGATTAGGGAGGGAGGAAAATGAGATACGGGACGTGGTCTCAGGCGACAGAGATTGTGGGGAAATGTCACGGTGCGACGTACGTACAGGAGAACAGATTGCCTCGCTCCTGTTGAGGGATGTACTGATGTGTGTTGTGTGTGTTGTTGTGTTTCTTGTGTGTGTTGTTGGCAGAGCGACCGAGTTGTAATTCTCAGCGGTGAGGCTTTAATGAGATTTTCAGGAGGAAATGTAAACTCGTCGGGGTGATTTGGACGTCACCGACAAGCAGGTTAATTAACAGGGAAACATGCCGTACATGCCCCAGCACGTGCGCACACACACACACACACACACACACACACACACACACACACACACACACACACACACACACACACACACACACACACACTAAGACTGAAACACACACACACCACCGGCTCCTCAGGATGTAGAGGCCTCTGCATCAGTATTCAAAACTCTGATATCAGACTGATTTTGAAACAGTTACACAAACACGTATGCTGATAAACAACCAACCACACACACACACACACACACACACACACACACACACACACACACACACACACACACACACGCACACACACACACACGCACACACACTTTATTAAACAACTTCCAACATGATTCCACATGCTGACAAAGTTCCGCTCATGTGCGAGTTACATCCACATTTGCATCCGAATGACGTGAACTAATCCTTTTTAAATCATTACTATGCTAATTAGTGCAACAAAAGCCGCTCTAAGCCTCTGCACACTTTTGATTCTTGCTGTCGGGGCCTTCGGGGAGCGCCGCTCGCCGTGACAGGTCAGGCCCGTGGAGAGAACACAACCCAGCGAGGGGCGAGCGGAGCCAGATCACTTCCAGGAAATTAAGTTTAAGGCTGTAAAAAAAAAAAAAAACACAAAACAAAACAAAAAAAACAACCCTGAGACAACAGTCCGGACATGTGCCGACTGAAAGGAGATGTAAATCTCCCGGCGAGAGGCAGCGGGACAAAGTGGATGAATCCCTCCGAGGGAGATAGAATTGATTTAGCGGTTTACAGGCGGTCGCAGCAGCAGGAGCGTCTTTGTGGTCCAGAGAGACGGAGGCTCTGCTGAGGCGTTCAGGTGGGCTGACACAACACATTTCAGAGAGTTAAAACACAAACCAGTGTGTGTGTGTGTGTGTGTGTTTGTCCGGGCTGCTGACTCACTGTAAATCTGGTAAATGGGGGCAGGTCATTGCTGCCCTGCGGCGGAGCTTTATACAGCAGAGAGACAAACACAGAGTCCTCTGTAACATCCAGGAGCACTGAGCACACTGAGACCTCAACAAGAGAAGGAGACGTGAACAGTCTTCATCAGAGGCGACCGTTCACATCTTCACCGTGCAAATACTGGCACCAAGGGTCCAGACGCACCGGGCCGACGCTAAAGAACAATCAGTCTTGGCCAAAAAGCTGCACTTGAACGCATCACAAAGACTACAGCCGGACAGCAGATAGACAGACTGTTCTTCTGATGAAGAGCATTTTTTAACACCACTCTTCCTGAAAAAGCTGATTCTAATCGAGAACAGATATTTGATGAAAAAGCTCATTTCTCCCCTTTTCAGGTGCGATGGAGGAGTCAAACGGGTTTACACACCTTTAAGAAACCTGCATATACCTGCTGGTTGTGGTGTCGAAGTGTTGTCAGTGAAAGTCGACAGCTGGTATGTTTTAATTCACAATCTTATCCTTTAGGTCTCTGGTCGTCCTGATGGAGCTGAATCATGTTCAGAGAGTCACACGGTAGTTTATTTTGAAAAGAAAAAAAAAGGTTCCGTTGTATATTTTTTTGTAAATATGTGAGCACAAGTATTTTAAGACATTTGGTCATTTTTCATGTGCTTGATTTCATTATTTCTTAAACACAAACGCTCCCGTGAATTTGACGTGATCTCATATTTTATTTATTTTATGACCTGAGTCACAGTTCAGTTTGTTGTGGCACGCACGCACGCACGCACGCACGCACGCACGCACGCACGCACGCACACACACACACACACACACACACACACACACACACACACACACACACACACACACACAGTGTGTAATGACCACTCATACTGCCACCCACACATACAGGCATCCTCCACTGCTGTCACCTCGTGCAGCATCACACGGTCAAGCTGTGATTAGAGATCTGTATCCCCATCTGTCATTTTCCCCACAGCAATCACACACACAGACGCGCACACACACACACACACACACACACACACACACACACACACACACACACACACACACACACACACTGGCAGTAGGTATATTCCTTCTGATCCGGTGTAGTGGAAGCAGAGAGCAACAGACCGAGGGGATGAAGACCAGATCCAATAACTGTTGGATGCCACGCTTCAGGTGCTCTGGACTTCAATTATTCATGATCTCACACACACACACACACACACACACACACACACACACACAGACAGACACACACACACACACACACACACACACACACACACCTGAGCTCTGGAACGGTTTCACCGAGCTGGATTTGTAAGACGCGTGAAGCCAAATTAAGCC
Source organism: Sparidentex hasta (assembly GCA_030272975.1). Taxonomy (NCBI): domain Eukaryota; kingdom Metazoa; phylum Chordata; class Actinopteri; order Spariformes; family Sparidae; genus Sparidentex; species Sparidentex hasta. The sequence continues at coordinate 9,273 of JARJLU010013985.1, forward strand.
TTGAGGGGAGTCGAGTTCAGCCAAACTGTATCTGCAAAGCAAGTCTGCATGCGGTCATATTCATGTCAGCGAGGAGAACAGGGATCAGCCGGTGTGAGCCGGAGGCAGAAAGAACAGCGGGGCGTTCAGGAGCCGGGTCGGGCAGGAAGAAGTCAATTACGGTGGAGAGAAGTGAGCAGAAGGGGAATTGAAGTCTGTGTGAGAAACAGTTTCCACTGCCGACACATTTAATGAGCCAAAGGAGCATTTTAAAACAAACCCTCCACCTCAATATGTCGTACGCACATGATGACATCATTACGTTACGCTGCATGTAAAGCAACATGACAGTAAGAGACGGGAGACACTCCAGGAAATGACATCACAGTAAGCCAAAGATACAAAAGTAGGCATGTGTTCATGTGTTTATGTGTTTATGTGGCCAAATGCAACAGAATCATCAGAACCAGGACATGGAGGCGGCTCAGCAGCCTCAGGTGAGTCCAGGTCCAGAACAGGTGTCATGTGTTCTCACCTTGGTCTTCCCCAGCTGCCACTCGGCTCCACTGCTGTCGTACAGGTGCAGCAGCTGGATGCAGCTGCCTCTGGGATCATCGGGCAGCATCACGCCTCGCATCAACACCTTGTACCTGAACACACAACCAGCTGGTTCTTATTAAAGGTTCTTAGACTGGTTTGGTTTACAGAGACCGGTCCCCTGGTCCAGTTTGAGGTCAACACCATTCTGGTCCTGAACTTTACATTTCAAGAAACCTGAAACCTGAAATGAGTTTTATGTGGAGAGAACCGTCCCCATCCCGCCAGAATAAAATACGATACCTGTGTTTCTGTAAAGGTTTAATATGAGTGAGACGAGACACACCTGCAGCAGAAGTCCTGGAAAGGTCTCCTCACGGGGAAGCCGGTGCGTCGGATCTTGACCGTCTCCAACATGCCGGAATATCTGAGCTGGTTCAGAACCAACGTCTGGTCGAAGTGGTCAGGCATCTGGAGGCAGAGACGCAGATGTTTAGATCACAATCACAAAATAACCAAATGAAATCTAAATAATGTCAGGGAAGAAGAACATTTACATTCTGAGAAACGTGTCGACGAATGATGAACATTTCACTCTCAAAGCTCCTCGTTAACACCGGAGGAGTTCTTATAAATAGTATATTCTGAAGATTATTCAATGACAATCCGTCTGTGGCTGTTATCACATGCTCGACTGTGTTTCTGCTGGTGTTTCACGTGACAGAGAGCTCATATCGATGTTTGGACGTTACGTGAATCTGAACAGATTCAGATCAGCTGTTGATTTTCGCTCTGTAACCACAGGACACTTTCATTAATGTCCACTCAATACAGTCAGCTGCCTTTACAGCACTATGATAACAGCATTGATTGTGATCCAGCAGGGGTTTGATGTAGCTGTAATGTTTTTCACAGCAGTGGCGATCGATTCTCAATTCTGACTTCCTGTTTGAGAACGCTGTTATCATAGAGGACACTTCACTGTGAGGGAACAGAGTCAGAGAGATGGTGTATTAATGAGACCTCAGGACATCTCCAGCTGTGTTTGTGACAACCAAAACTATCTTTTAAGCCAAATGATGTTTCCCTGTTTGTGACAAAATACTTGTTGAAAAGAGAAACCTAAAGAAAATCAAGGTTCAACATAAAGAGACAAAGTTTTAACTTATCCTAGTTTTGTCAACATTTATTCTGGTGATCTGAGGGAAAAAAAAATCTGTTTTAGCTGCTGAATGATTCACTTTGTTTAATCTCCAACATGCTCACTTGCCTGCTGCTACTGAAAAACCCTGAGACTGAACCAGAGAAGGAAAATATGTTCTTCAACCAAAACTGTGAGCTAAAAGATGCCAAACAGCTGTGTTAAAAAAAAAAAAAAAGAACAAGAAAGAATCTCTTTAAATTCCATGAAGTCCTGAATCCGTCACACTCGGTCACATGACGTCTGGACACCGCGTCCCGTTAAAACGTCCACACGCACAGACTAACACTAACACTCATTCACAGCTTCAGGGAGACGAGTACGTACGACAGCAGCAGCCAGCGGCCAATCAAAACCCTCCAAAAAACACACTTGGCATTGAGATACCATTATAACTTACAGCAGTGCATTCAGTGGAGGCCATGTTCCCTCTCACCCCGTCACCTCGGTGGGCGTAGAATGAGAGGAGGCTTTCTCCCGCCTCGTAATGCCTCCTTTATTCAGCGCACATCTCCCCTGATAGCCCGATGATGGCCCATCTGAGCTGCTGAGATGAAGGGAGGCCAATTCACCACCAGATCTCGACTGAGTGATTGAATGGCGCCCTTTAACCACCGATGGCCGCGGCGGGGACTCATTAGCATAACTGACATTTGCATACGTCCGAGCTGCAGCGCACAAAGCCGAGCGGTGTCAGGACGCTGCCCTTCTATCGCCAACGTTTCCTCTTTCTCACTCCCATCAACAACCGCTCTGTTCGGGAGGCTCGTACAAGTTTCCTGATCACTTCTGTAAAAAGGAGATTCTTCTTCTTCTTCTTCTTCTTCTTCTTCTTCTTCTTCTTCTTCTTCTTCTTCTTCTTCTTCTTCTTCTCTGTCTGGAATCTGGGAGAGTTTTCACGCCGTGTCAAAGCGCTGCCTCTGTCACAAAAGAAGAAGGTCTGCAGCCAAAGAAAGTCCGCTGTCTCACTTCATCCAGGACACTTTGCATTTCAGTCGTTCCATTCAGTGTTTCTCATGATGAGTAAACTAAAGAGGGTGAATAGCTTGAACTGAAACTGCTGCTGTATCCCTGCAGAGAGAACTCCTCATAGGTCTTACACACAGTTCTGCTCTCTGACTTTATATAGTGCAGCAAACAAAGATCAGAGTTTAAAGACACAAGGCCACGACTCCAACCCCACAAAAACAACCTGTACTACGAACACTAAGAGGCTGAAACCAACTGACTGACTCCTCTCCAGGTTTGACCGTCCACCCAACACACTGCAATGTTTTGTACTAGCATCAGGTCCTCTGGTTGATTCTTGTCTTCCCATAGAAACAATATAAAGTACAGTATATATCAAACAATGAAGTGACACCCCTGCACTCCTTTTTCTGAGAGCGAGACGTGAAGCTAAAGACTCTAGACGTCGGCCTAGCATGACTCCGTCCTGAAGAAGAGACTATCACCAGTTTTCTAATATTTTACATTTAAAGATACAAATTCTATCTGATTAAACATGAGCTGATTTTTATTCACGTCCAGAAAGTGGCGGGTCTAGACTAGTTTTAGTCAGGGGGGCAGATTGAGGCTGGATTTTTTATTAGTCCGTCATTCAGACACAAGATAAACGTGACTTAAAACAGTGTTCACTATTTCAACATTTTGAATTTGGTAGAAAAGACTTTATTTCCACCTCACCCTTCAGTGCAAGAAAAGTGTTATTGTATTACTGATGGGGGGTCCAGACTCAGAGTGCGTCCAGAACAGAAATCTGAACTAAAATAAACACCTAAATCTGTATTTTGGACTTTGCTAGCCAGAAGCATCTCATCATTGACCGGTGCATGAACAGAAGCTGAGCTGATATCTGTAAGAACACTTTGGTCCGACTGTTCTGAGATACGTCAGCTCGACTCCAACAATCCATCAGCTCAGAACAACAACAGTGATGTAAATCAGCATCCAGACCGTCTCAGGCCTCCGCGGGGCGTCACAACAATAGCCTGAGGGTTAAACTCCGTGTCTTTCCCGGCACAACTTCCCGGCTATAACACTCGCAGCTCGGGGCATTCAACGGGACAAAAGGGGGGCGTGGTAGTTCGCTCCCATGGGGGTTGGGAAACGGCGGGGGAAGACACGGAGGACATCGAACACAGGATGAACCGTCCGTCCAACTACCAGCGACGAGGCGCAGAGAGTCCAATACTTAAACATCCTCAGGGACATCTGAGCCACGCTGCCGTCCACGTCCTGCCTGAGACGCTTCACATTTAGTGTCAAGTAAAGGTTGCAATTTCCCTCCAGTGGCCTCGAGTGGCAGCAGAGATAATTGGTCATTATCCAGAAACTAAAATGAGATTTCTCTCAGCTCCTCAGGCGACCTTAGAAGAGAACGTCACCGCGCTTCACAAGAAAAAAAAAAAACTAAAAACATTTGGCACTGAGCAGAATCATCTTTTCTCTTCCACCACAAAGATCCTCTGTGTGTTTATGAAACCTTCAATTTGAGGTTAATCTTTTCAAATACATAGATTCATTTTTTTCTTTCTATAAACGTATAATCACAATGTCAGAAAATCCAAGGTTACATCCTCTGACTGATTTGTCTGAGCAACAGTCTAAAACCACAAAACACTCAATTTAAATCATGTGAACAGACAGAAGCAGCAGATTCTCACAGCTCAGACGATGGAAACGGGAACATGTGGTGTTTCCTCCCGACAAACATCCAAACATATTACTGCTGTGAGGACTTTCCCTCTTTGTACGCACCAATATTCTTGCTTTAAACAGATCTCAGATCATCTGAGAGCATCAAATCCCCCACAGATCTCTGTGTTTCTTTGTCAGAGGTCTTGTTTGCTCCTGGGCGTCCAGGTCTGAGCCGGCGGGGATTATCACTCACTGCTCAGCGGGGGCTCCTTCACCAAGTTCTGGGGGAATCCCTGGAACAATTCTGCACATAGATGGACAGAAATCCAACCTAAATCCCTGACCCCGCTGGATTTAAGCCTGACCCAATTTGGAGGAGGAATCTTGTGGGTTTGAGTTTCTTGAAAACGTCATTTACACAAAGGAAACCTGCAGCAGCAGAGCTACTGAGAGGAAACCAGAAGATACAGAGGCCGACAGGCAGATGTTGTCGGCATTAAGGCCGATTAGAAAATCACTTTCAGCGTCTTTGTGAAAAATTCTGGTAATGAATAAAAACCTCAGAACTAACGCGGTTCTCAGTTTCCTGCAGGTCGTTCACAACTGAACAAATCATCTTAAATATAAAGCAGACTGAACGATCAGATTTCAAACATGATGCGCTGACGGTACGACACTGTGAGGTGGAATTAAAGGAACAAGTTGAAACTCATCATCATCTCGTCAGGTGTCGTCGTCAACAGAACAGTTCTGGAGCTTCACAGTGAAACAGAGATGCAACTCTAACCAGCTGAAGCAGCCGAGACTTGATTTAAAACAGAAAAACAACAGCAATAAACATTTTTTTAAAAATTAAAAACCGTCGTCTCCAGAAGAACAAAGATCCCAATGTAAAGACAGATGTTACTGATGCCATTTTAAAGCAGATAATAACTGTGTTTACATTTTTTGGGTGAAATGTTCCTTTAAGACGGATTCAACAAAATATGATGGATTCATTCTTCACTGATGATAAAAACCAAAGAAAAGCAGCTGATTCTCACGTTTCTGCTCATCAAATGAAAACTCATTAATATTTAAAGGTGACTGACGTTATGTCACATGAGATAAAAATCATGTCAGAACCGTTCTGGGTCAACTGACGGGTCGACGGCAGTGAAGAGCAGCTGGACCAGAGAACCGAGCTGCTCTCAGACGAGCGTCATCAGAGAAACGACTCTCTTCATTATCATGTCGTTAACTAAACGGCCTCATTACTGATTCAGCCTCGATCGTCCCTGCAGCCTTCCAGCCCTGATTACAACACTCATCATGCTCTCGTGAAGTGGCTCCTTCTCGAGGCTTCTGCCTTCTTGAAATTCAATCTGGATCATTTCTGATTCTGAAATCCTTCAAGTCCAATTAACCAGACGACAAGCAGCAAACTTCAGAGGGACCGTCTGTCCGTCCGGTGCTCGGCAGTACAGAACCCCACAGCGGTTCTGACAGTGACGAGGTGATGCTTGTTTTCAGAACACCTACTGTCTCATGTAAGTGAAATATACAGTTTGGTATCTGACAAATGTTTAGTTTTGCACAGATGGTGCCTGATGGTTCTGCACTGATTTTGTTCTGATTCACTTTATCAGCATAAAAACTTGTCAGAGTTCATGTTCAGATGTTTTTGCTGTGCTTCAGATATTCACTCTGAAACTGTAATTAACAAACAAATCTTTCATTTATGCCGAGTGCCGACTCAATTCACTCGACCCCAGAGACACGACTACTTCACATCTGAACACACATATTTCCCTGTAGCTGCTGGTTTAACGTGGACTACAGTCTGAATATGCATCTGACTCTAACACCTGGAGAACACAGATAACAGCTTTAAACCTTTGGACCAAGTCTGCAGCTGCTGCACTTTAAGGTTTACAGCCATCCATACATTGATAAATACCTGCTATGTCTCAGTCCAGAAGTCTAAACTGATTGAGAGTAAATCAAAAACACCTTCAGACATGTTGGATAAATTCTCTCTCATCTTCTGTTCTTTTGTTGTTGCTGCAGATAAAGACTGAAAAAACTGAACCAGCCTGAGGAGAAACTCTCTTTGTGCATCCGAACCCAAACAGCTGCATCTCACCTCATTCCACAGCACTGAATAACCCTCCGCTGGACCGATTAAACCCTCCGTGCAACAAGCGCGCACTTGAACGCACCGCTTCCCATTTAAAAGCATGCAAGCATCAGGTCTCACCCTGCATCCTCGCTCCTCGCCTCGCTGCCTTCAGACCGCAGACCAACGGATGAACAACAAAAAAAATGACAGAAAACTTCCCGGAGCTGCCGACTGCCTCCGAGTGTCTCCTCCACACACACTGACCGGCTCAGACACACACATCAGCACTCTCTCACTCACACACACACACACACAAACACACTGCCACCACCGAGTCAAACAAAGGCTTTCAAACACAGAACTCCACTCCCCCTTTTTGTGTGTGCGTGCGGGAGGGAGGGCCGTGGTTGCCATGGCGACGCGTCTCCTGCTGAGGCTAATTTGTGCGGCCACTTGTAGGGCGGGTGTGTGTGTGTGTGTGTGTGTGAGCAGCCTGTTTACATTCAAACGTGGTGACTTTTGTGTCCACCGGCTGCAGCTAACCGGTCCGACGAGCTGCTGTGACGCTGCTTCAGACCAGAACCGAACTGGACCGAACCTGAGCGTCGATGGGCCAGATGATAATTCAATCACATTATGCTTGATTTATTTTATTTTTTTTTATTTTATTATATTTACTCAAGTATGTGTATTTTTGTTTTACTATGCAGGTCAGTTTTGATGCTGTCCAACACTGCTCTGATAAAGATGTGTTCAGTGTTTCTGTTGTCAGGTCGAGTCGATGTTTCGTGGACGCCACACTAAGAACTTCTGTCTGTATTTCCTCAGACTGAATCAAACGTCTCGGTCCACACAGACTCTAATCTAAACTAATCACGGCTCCCGATCCAGTTGAGCTTTTGTTGCTGTGATATTTAAAAAATCCTGAAGTCTGAGTGTGTTCATGTTGTGTTTGTTTCTGGTCATGTGATGAGCTCATGAGCTGTTAGCAAGAAGATCAGAGCCATCGATTGATCTGAACATGTCATCGATGCCTGGTTTAAACTGATAACTGACAGCAATCGACACAGTGCTCAGATGTGGGGTGTGTGTGTGTGTGTGTGTGTGCGTCTGCGCAGTTTGTTTTACACACGCACAAACACACAACAAGCTCCAGTCCAGTCCTCCTAACAAGGAGAACAAAAACATATAGACTCTGATCAGCCTCCATGGTAGGTAGTTATTACTGTCAGACACACACACACACACACACACACAGAGTAAAGGATGTGAAGGTGGTGATGGCCGACTGTGTTTGATGAGGATGACAGCTTTTTATGTTGACCAAGCGTGCACGTCTGTGTGTGTGTGTGCGTGTGTGTGTGTGTATGAATTGTTGTTATTGTCAGACCGACACAAAGGAAAATGTCTGTAGATGTTGACGTCTTCCTGCTGATCGTCTTTTAAGTTTGCACGTAAACGGCAGCAACGAGGTTAAAAAACATCAGACTGTTCCTTTAAGAAGCAGCCGTGTGTGTGTGTGTGTGTGTGTGTGTGTGTGTGTGTGTGTGTGTGTGTGTGTCCTCTGAGGCCCCGCCCACACAAACACATTTTTCTTTTCTGCCTGTTTCAGCCACTTGTATACAAACGTCTCTGTAAACGGCGTCCACGTCTTCGAACAGAAACTCTGATGTTTGTAAATGATGATGCAACACTGATCTGGACGCAGATTTCTAAACTCTAACAACGTTTATAGTCTCATGTTACTGATATCGACACAGCGCTCAGATGTGTGTGTGTGTGTGTGTGTGTGTGTGTCCTAGATTTATTTAGAGCCAACAGTCCGTCCTCACTATTATGTATTCGGTCAATATATTGATGTTTCCGCAGTGACTCCACTCTCCATCTGCAGGAGTCCCATCGCCCCGCAGGCCTTCAACTCACCGTGACATCACCGCGCCCAAAATAACCGTCAGTCGGTCTGTTAACGTCTCGTCACTTCACACACAACGTGTCTTTACTTTCCAAAAAAACAAACAGAGGAGCTCAGAGTTCATCTTCCTCCTCCTCCTCCTCCTCCTCCTCTCTGACACCTGCTCAGGCTCAAACAGGCAGATGACACGGACGCCTCTCGGGGGCTTTTAGGGGCCGCGTGTCGTGTCGCCCCCCGACCCCTGTTTCCCCCGGGGATGCCCCCCATCCTGCACCTCCTCCACCTCCTCCACCCTCACTACATTAAGCCCCAATCAGAAGTCATCATCCAGCCTTGTTTAACGCTCGATCACAAGAGTCCAGACGGTCGTGTTCCTCCTCGTAAAACACGCCGGCTGTCCAGCTGGTCTCCCCGAGGACGTAAAGATACTCACAGTGAGTATCTTATATACACATCCATCTACCTGTCTGCGTCTCCATCTACCTGTCTGCGTCTCCATCTACCTGTCTGCGTCTCCATCTACCTGTCTGCGTCTCCATCTACCTGTCTGTGTCTCCATCTACCTGTCTGCGTCTCCATCTACCTGTCTGTGTCTCCATCTACCTGTCTGTGTCTCCATCTACCTGTCTGTGTCTCCATCTACCTGTCTGCGTCTCCATCTACCTGTCTGTGTTTTTCCTCCAGAAAACTGTTTCAACCACTGACATGATTGGTGTTTGATGAAAAATCAGAGTCGGCTTCATTAGAAGTTAAAAGAAAAGATAAAATGACTCAAATAATAAACTAGAACACAAATTAATGACTTTATTTTATCTATGCCGGGTCCTCTGTCGGAAACACAAACCTCTGAGTGGCCACATCTGCCCAGCAAATGAATGAGTAGTGTGGACAGAATAACATGAACACCTGACAGTATCATCCAGGCTGACACGACTGCCATGACTCTCAGGAGCAACATCGAGCTGGATAAGTAACACAGGAAACCTCGACATGTAGCAGAAAACTCTCAGAAAACCTCCACAGGCAGCTGCTTAACATATCAATTAGTTTTCTACCGGACAGCCAATTAACAAACCATCGCTGACGACCCGGCCGATCAATAATCACTAACATCAGCAATCGGATTTCGCCTTAAACTTTTACACGTGACGTTTGCAGTGATGCTGCTAATGAGTCGCCGTGGCGTCCAGACAGACGTCGATAGGATCCCAGAACAGTCCTGCCAACCAGTTCATCACCTCAGATCAGCTGATTCACACCTTGTGTTGATCAGCAGCTTCTGTACAACGTCATCATGAGTTCAGTTCTGTAATAGTTCACAAAGACGAACTGTATGTTGAGTTTTCAGATTCATGACTGATCTACTATGTTTACAATCCCACCACTCGGTCCCGACTATCTTTTGTGTACATTATTCACACATACTGCACCACTCCAGCCTGTTGCTAGGCAACCCGGGGTCAGAGGGCACCGGAGGGGCCCGACACCCCTCATTCCTGTCTGCGGCTGGTCGGTCGGTCGGTGGGGGAGGACTGTTTTATTATCAAATGACAAGTGATTCACACACACTCACTGTGACACTTCAGTGCTCCCACACTGTGTGTGTGTGTGTGCATGCATGTGTGTGTGTGTGTGTGTTAGATCAGCACTCACCTTGTGTTTATTTGGTTTGATGCATCTGATGAAGTACGGGTCAGCAGTGCTGAGTGTGGCCATCAGGGAGTGTAAAGAGGCCTGAAACAACACAGACACTCCTGTTACTGACAATATTACCAGTGATACTACATCAATCACTACTGATACTACAGCAATCACTACTGATACTACAACAATCACTACTGATACTACAGCAATCACTACTGATACTACAACAATCACTACTGATACTGAATCAATCACTACTGATACTACAACAATCACTACTGATACTAAATCAATCACTACTGATACTACAACAATCACTACTGATACTACTGCAATCACTACTGATACTACAACAATCACTACTGATACTAAATCAATCACTACTGATACTACAACAATCACTACTGATACTACTGCAATCACTACTGATACTACAGCAATCACTACTGATACTACTGCAATCACTACTGATACTACAACAATCACCACTGATACTACTGCAATCACTACTGATACTACAACAATCACCACTGATACTACAACAATCACCACTGATACTACAACAATCACTACTGATACTACTGCAATCACTACTGATACTACAACAATCACTACTGATACTGTAACAATCACTACTGATACTACTGCAATCACTACTGATACTACAACAATCACTACTGATACTGTAACAATCACTACTGATACTACTGCAATCACTACTGATACTACAGCAATCACTACTGATACTGTAACAATCACTACTGATACTACTGCAATCACTACTGATACTAC
>JARJLU010013998.1:0-2500 GCA_030272975.1 Sparidentex hasta
ATCCATTATCTGTACATTATATGTACGCCGCTTAATCCTCTGTAGGGTCGCGGGGGGGCTGGAGCCTATCCCAGCTGACTTAGGGCGAAGGCAGGGGACACCCTGGACAGGTCGCCAGTCTATCACAGGGCTACACATAGAGACGAACAACCAGGCACACTCTCATTCACACCTACGGACAATTTAGAATAATCAATTAACCTCAGTATGTTTTTGGACTGTGGGAGGAAGCCGGAGTACCCGGTGAAAACCCACGCATGCACAGGGAGAACATACAAACTCCACACAGAAAGATCCCAGACGACCCAACCAGGACACGAACCGGATCTTCTAGCTGTGAGGCAGCAGTGCTAACAACTGCGCCACTGTGCAGCCCTCAGAATTTAGATTTTAAAATAAAATCTAATCTGAGTGTGAAGTTAGAATTTAGACTTTAGTTTGAATCTGAACGACACATTTATCCAAAACTTTTGACCATTTTGTCAGAATTGTGATCTCACATAATTATGACGTATTTCTTAGAACTCTGAACTTATTTAGACATTTTTTTTCTCAATATTTTGACTTTTGTCTCACAATTCAAACTTGTTTTCAGAATTCTGACCCTGAAGTTATAATTCTGAAGTTTCTTTCAACATTTCTACATTTTTTCTCAGAATCCTGAAGTTAAAGTTAGAAATGAGACCTTTTATCACAAAATTTGACTTTTGTCTCTGAACTTTTCCTCACATGATTCTGAGTTGAAGTTAAAGAAAAAATCAGAATTCTGTCAACATTTTTACTTTCTCCCCTCAGAAGTTTTTCATCTCAGAAGTCTGTGTCGTCTGGATGAACTCTTCGTGTTCTCAGATTTTACTTTATATTCAAATTCTGTTTTCGTCAGTTTTCTGTGATGTAAAGTGAAGTCAGAGCTGTAAGTGTCGTCTCCTGCTTCTTCTTCTCTACGTTTCACATTTATCTAAAAAACACTTTTGTCTTTAACATGTCAGACGTTTCATTACTCGACCTGCATCTCGTTTAACTTTCTGCATGTCATTGATTCAGTTTTCATCAGTATCACAGTTGTTCTCATGAATATGTGCGTATCATTCAAACTGATGATGAAACCAGAGGAACACGATGACGAGTTAGAGACTCTTATTAGTTTGTTTTTTAAGAGGTCGTCTCTTAAACTGACCTCTGGTGGATTTAAAGTCGAGATGCTGCAGTTGTACTTTTCTCTCTTTAACACTTTCTGGGGGAAGTTGTTTCCTCTGCTGCAGAACTTCCTCTGACCTCGACCGTCAGGCTGTGAGGTCATCCTGACACACCGCTGCTGATTGGTCAGGTGACCGGCGCTCCACTTCCTGTTTCCTGACTCACATCTGCACTGAGAACTGTGAAGAAATCCAACAACAGAAGAAGAAAACAACTCAGAGTTCAGAAACAGAGAGAGACGATACGTCTAAATATTTGGATCCATTTACAACATTCAGGTGAAAAATGATGTGATAAAGTTAAAACATGCAGGATTATAACGCAGCGCTGCAGATGTTCTGACAGACGACTGCTGGTGGAAGAAAACACGTATATGAGCACAGTTGAGTTCTCAGAGAGATTCAGTGACATTAATGTTTGTGTTAGCAAACTGCTAACATGCTAATCAACTGCGAGAACTTCTCTGTTCTGTTGAGCTCTGCAGGGTTTTCTTTGAGAAAAGCTTGTGAGCTCGTTGGCTCAGCGTGGCTCAGTCGCTAAGGGAAGAATAAGTCGACACAGTTTGTTATCGGCGACCTGAAGAGATGTTGACTGTAGCCGCTGAGCTAAAAGTGTTGGTATGCACCCCGTCTGACGTGTTAGTGGACACTGAGATCACAAACTGGTCTGAGATCAGTTAGTGATGTGTTCTCTCCTGCAGACTGTGATCACACAGACGAGCTGATGGAGACTTCTGATGATTAAATCAAGTCTCAGCTGCTTCAGATGTTCAGCAGAACGCTGCAGCTCTGTTTGACTGAGAAGCTCCAGAACTGTTCTGAGGACTACAACACTTCACCTGACTTTATGTCTGTAAAGGGAAGATGTGACGGAAAAGAACATTTTGAAAAGAAACGACAATGAAGTGAAAAAGAGAAAACAGAAGATGAACTCCAGTTCAGTTCGCAGGTCAGCGTGTCTTTAACTCGGAGGAGGAAGTGAGAGCTGACGAGGTCGAACAGAAACACAGTGACATGTTGGATCAGTGACATCAGAGCTGATGATGATGATGATGATGATGATGATGCTTCAGTCCTTTTAATGTTTCAGACTAAAATTCTGCTACACATACTTCTTGAGAGTACTGCAGTATGTGTCCTCTGAGTATCTGAACTTTCTCCTCCTCGCAGCTTCAGAACAGCTTTGTTACTTCAGTTTGATGCATCTGAGGTGAATTCTGGATTCTTGTTATTTCCCAACATCAGCAGACTGATGTGGACCAATCAGACGCAGCGAGACGAGACAAAGACGTAAAAGCCGTAAG
>JARJLU010013998.1:5000-14080 GCA_030272975.1 Sparidentex hasta
GCAGATCAGTGAAATCGATCTGTGTCTTGACGCTGCACAGAAACAGAACCAGAACCACGGCCCGAAACCTCAACGCTGCATCCATCAGCGCTGATTCACCTGCTTCAGCATCCAGCGACCTGCTTCCTGTAATCACCTGTCTGCAAGAAGAGCTCACAACAGCACAACAGCACAACAACACAACAACAAGTGATGGAAAAATGAATGGAGTTTGGTGGAGCAGTCGCAGCTTCTGCCCTCTGCTGATGCTGATGCCACGCACACAGACACACACACACAGACACACACCCACCTCCCAGGTTCTGTCCACCCAGACACCATTTATATTAAATGTTAGGCAGTAACTGCTAACTGCTGCTAACTGCAGCTACTGTTAGCTAGTTAGCTTGACTAGCCGTGCAGGTAGTGGACCTGTCTGGCAGCTCAGAGTGCAGAGGTGATGTGATTCTAGTTAGTTTTTGAATATTACTGCTCACTTAGTTTATATCAGACAAACCTGCGGACTTTAAAACAGTCTGAAGGGGGTCACGTGAAGGCCTGGACCGGCTCTGCACCTGGACCGGCCCTGCAGCTGGACCGGGCCTGCACCTGGACCAGCTCTGCACCTGGACCGGCCCTGCAGCTGGACCGGCATGCACCTGGACCGGCCCTGCAGCTGAACCGGCACTGCAGCTGGACCGGCATGCAGCTGAACCGGCCCTGCAGCTCGACCGGCCCTGCAGCTGGACCGGGCCTGCACCTGGACCAGCTCTGCACCTGGACCGGCCCTGCAGCTGGACCGGCATGCACCTGGACCGGCCCTGCAGCTGAACCGGCACTGCAGCTGGACCGGCATGCAGCTGAACCGGCCCTGCAGCTCGACCGGCCCTGCAGCTGGACCGGGCCTGCACCTGGACCAGCTCTGCACCTGGACCGGCCCTGCAGCTGGACCGGCATGCACCTGGACCGGCCCTGCAGCTGAACCGGCACTGCAGCTGGACCGGCATGCAGCTGAACCGGCCCTGCAGCTCGACCGGCCCTGCAGCTGGACCGGGCCTGCACCTGGACCAGCTCTGCACCTGGACCGGCCCTGCAGCTGGACCGGCATGCACCTGGACCGGCCCTGCAGCTGAACCGGCACTGCAGCTGGACCGGCCCTGCAGCTGAACCGGCACTGCAGCTGGACCGGCATGCACCTGGACTGGCCCTGCAGCTGGACCGGCATGCACCTGGACCGGCCCTGCAGCTCGACCGGCCCTGCAGCTGAACCGGCACTGCAGCTGGACCGGCATGCACCTGGACCGGGGGCGCTGCAGTCCCTCCAGTCCACCAGCAGGGGGCACTGATGACATCAGACCCTGTTAAAGACCTAGAAGTGGGGCAGCGAGGTGAGTCCGTCTCTGTCGGCCTCTGATTGGACGAGAGGACAGACTGTGTTTGAAGGTCACTCTCAAAGTCAAACAAGGTCAAACACACACACACACGCACACACACACACAAACACACACTGAGCTGTTGGTGTGTGTGTGTCCAACAGTTAAACATTTTCAGATCTGAGTCATTTGGAAACTGATTTCCTGATTATCGTGTGTGTGTGTGTGTGTGTGCATGCGTGCGTGCATGCGTGTGTGTGTGTGTGTCCTGCTGCAGCGCCTCAGGGAAACATCTGTGTTAATATGCGGGAGAGAGAAAGAGTTGGTTTGTTTCAGATTCGGCTGACATCAGCAGGAGAAGACGAGATCCCCCACATGTTGTTTGAGTTACACACACACACACACACACACACACACACACACACACACACACACACACACACACACACACACACACACACACACACACACACACACAGCCAAACAAGAAGAAATAGATGAAGGAGAAGAAGAAGACCAGGCCATCACCAGACTCCCTTAACAAATGTGTCAGTTTAGTGAGTTGTTGAGTTGGAGACACTTTATAAACTCTGTGAAACTCTGTCTCTGACTCATTCTGCATTATTTGGACCTTCTTGTTAATTCAGCAAATGTTCTATATGAACTTCTTTCTGTCCTTGAGTAGAAACATGAAGTCTGTCTCAGTAATGGACGAGCAGGAAGTGACATCACAACACAGGTGCTCACTTTTGTCACTAACGTCACTGTTGAATATTTCAGATTAAATATTTCTTTAAACTTTCAGGGAACCTGTTTCATCCCAGTCTCGTGTGTCGATCCGAGTTGTGGTTAAAGTTCTGGGCCCGCTTCCAGATAATCTCCACAGATGAACTCCACTCTGTGATGTGTGAAGCTAAATTAACTGTGTAGCAGTAAGAAGCTAATGCTAGGCTACAAACAGACGACATCACGGTCACATGACTGAAGCGTCTCCACCACTAAGAGTCTTACTGCACAATTTTTGAGGCTTCAGAGTGAAAAACCTGAAAAGAAGAATCAGTTATCTGAACGTGAACGTACAGATTGATCTCCAGAACCTTCATGTTTCTGTATGAGTGGATGGAGGTCAGTAATAAACACACATGTTCACTTTAAATATACTTTTTACTGTAAAGTTTCAATTCAAGATCGAAGAAACTTTATTGTTCCCACAGTGACAGAAAGTTTCCTTCTGTTCAAACAACATGGAGAAACATTCACACTGTCAGACTCTCATTAAATGAAATGAGACACTTGAGTCTGGTTCTGATCCGGGGTTCTGACTGTTCATGGGGGAAATGTTGAGCCTCTGTAAGAAATGAATCGAGGAGTTTGGTTCTGACCTGCTCAGTTTGGACACTTTCAGGAGAAAAATGAAAATATTCACATTTTAGATCCTGGAAACAAGAATTTTACCCAGTAAGATAAAAAAAAACAAAAAAAAAACAGATTCTTTCAGTGATGAACTGATTATTTCGGGCTGATGTTCTGACTGATGGTCTGGTAGAGAAAGTTCTGGTAGAAAGTTTAATCTGCAGATTGTTTCCTGGAGTGAATGATCTGGTGGAGACAGGCAGCCGCCAGTCACTGACCCGGTTCTGATCCGGGGTTCTGACTGTTAAAGGCAGTTTTCTCTCGTCACTGTCGAGTGTTTGTTCATAGAGGGAAATATTGGGCCTCTGTAGATACTAACAAGGACTTTGGTTCTGACCTGCTGAGCCTGGACCGGGTCAGGAGACTGTCACTGTTGTTGTGAGGAACTAAAACAGATCGAGACCGATCGATTGATCAGAACATTTCCTTTAATCAATAACAGCGTGTGAGTAACAGTGTTCATGTGGTTCTGTTTAACATGCTGCAGGAGGAACAGCTGAGTTCTTCTAAGTTCTGCTGGTGGTCAGAAGTCCGATCAGTTCAATGGGTCCGAGTGAAGGAATAAAATAAAAATATAATAACAGCTTAAAACAAAACATGAAACAAAAGGATGAAATGATAATGAGAGAGAGAGGAGGAGGAGGAGAGAGAGAGAGGAGGAGGAGAGAGAGAGAGGAGGAGGAGAGAGAGAGGAGGAGGAGGAGAGAGAGAGGAGGAGGAGGAGGAGAGAGAGAGGAGGAGGGGCTTTCTCTCTCTTCCTCTCTCTCTTTTCTTTTTTCTCTCCAGACGCGTAAAACCAGGCAGGACGCGCAGAGCGCAGAGAGCAGGAGCCACAGAGGAAGAAGAAGAAGAAGAAGAAGAAGAAGAAGAAGAAGAAGAAAAGAGAAGCAGCAGCAGCAGCAGGAGGAAGAAGAAGAGGAGGAGGAGGAGAGTGTTGGATGTAGCTGCTGGGTGTTTTGCGGGTGTTGTGTGGAATGTGCGGCTCCTGCTCAGCTGCTCAACAACTTTGTGAATCTCTGCTCTCATGCTGAGAGGAGGACGCAGAGGATGGGAGTTACCTGGTCCTCCAGATGCCTCGCTCTCTTTCTAGCTCTCCACATAGGTGAGTGTCCCATCCTTCCATCCATCATCCCTCCATCCATCATCCCTCCATCCATCATCCCTCCATCATCCCTCCATCCATCAGTGTGTTGGTGAGCGGGTCGGGGAAGTCTCGTGTTGTCGCTTTCTGTCCCGGACGAGAATCTGAATTTGATCCATAAAGAAGCAAAAACATGTTTTATTTGGATTCTGACTCCTGAAGATGTTTTATTTTATTTCACCGTTAATTTAAAATAGAAATGAATCCGTCGCTTTTGAAAACGACTCAGAAATTTGTTTTGTTTTGTTTTTTTGTTTAACAGATGATTAAATTTTGTTTGTTTCAGCTGCAAAATATAAAAATCTGTTTTTTAAAAAGTAATTTAATTAGATTTACAGCTGACACGTTTCTGTGGCTACACATCCAGTGTGTGTGTGTGTGTGTATGTGTGTGTGTGTGTATGTATGCGTGTGTGTGTGTGTGTGCGCGTTAACAAGGGGAATGCCCCCCCCCCCCCCTCCTCCTCACACCTCGGTTGTCCCAAACTGGAGACATTTGTTGATTTTTTTATTTTTTTTATTTTCCACATTCACAACAAAAAATGATTTGAATTAAATTAAACTAAATCAAATTAAATTAAATTAAATTCGCAGGTTTTGTTGTTTTTTATCGACGGTTCCGGTTCTGGTTCGTGTTCTGTGCTCTCTGCGTGTCTCTGCACACGGAGCAGGAGAAATAAAAGGCCCGTGTGGAGGTTCGGAACATGTCGAACTGCAGCAGAAGAATCTCAGACGTGACGCCGGAGCGCGCTGCTCTCCCGCCGCAGTGTGCGGGACGCTGCGGGGCTGCGGAGGCTCCGCACCGTCACACCCGGGACCACAGAGCCGAGCACGAGGGGCGCCAACAGCCGACAACAATTATTAATTATATGATATAATATCATCTATATTTTAATCTCTGCTGCTCTGATAATAATCAGCGGGAACGAAACGACACAACGACGCGGTTCTTTTATCTCCCGGTTCCGTCCCGGTGAACATGCGCAGAACGAGGCCTCGACGGGAAATAAAAGCTGCACGTTTATTATAAAATATCCTTTAATAAAAAATCACGCGTGCGTCATTTTATTCTCCATCGTTTCTCGTGCGCCGGCTCGGTTTTAACGGAACAGAACCGCAGGAGACGGGAAACCCGCGTGGATCCGTCTAATACCTGGAGGGAAGTGAAGAATCAGAGGATGGAAGAAGAAGAAAAATATGGAGATGATGTTGTTTTCTGCTGTTGCATAACGACGCTGTGGAGGAGGGTGTGTGTCTGTGTGTGTCTGTGTATCTGTGTGTGTGTGTCTGTGTCTGTGCGCGTGCATGCGTGCGTGAGTGCATTTGCTGGTGGCAGAGAAATGCTGAATTATTCAAGACGCAGAATCCTCCCGCTGCTATTGTTAGAGAGAGAGAGAGAGAGAGAGAGAGAGCAGGACGGGTTGGTTCTGACGGTTCTGACGGTCCGGAGGGTTCTGGAGGCAGAAACACGTCGACAAGTAGAAACAATAGAAGAAGAAATAAAGATGAATATGAGTGTGTTGTTGCACTTTGGGTCTGAAACGAGCAGAGAATGAAAATCAGAACCGAATGAGGGCACAGAGCTGCCGGGTCGGTCCACACACACACACACACACACACACACACACACACACACACACACACACTCATCAGGACGTGGAGGGATCGAATGAAATCGATTAATTAGTCTGAATCTTAAAATATCCCCCAGTTCGTTTGTATTTCCAGTGATCCGCCTCCTGCAGACGAGCCGAACTGAGCCGAACTGAGCCGAACCTCCTTCACGTCGTGTTTTAAATGTTTCATTGTGCTTTATGTTTTAATGGAGCCCTGCACTGTGATTGGCTGCTGTGAGCGGGGGTTTGGCGCGCTGCTGCAGCAGATTTTAGCGCCAATAAAACAGAAAAAAAACATCGAACTGATTTTAAATCTGCAGAGAAAATTAATCCACCGCGCAGAAAAACGAAAAACGTCTTCAGATGTTTGATTTTTATTATTGACTTTGACACATTTTTGCATCTGGAGACATTTAAAAACGAACAGAAAATTATTCATGAATGTAAAGTGATGTATTTTGGGTGTTTGGGGTATTTTTACGCGCATAAAATAGCCTCGTGCGCGTCGGGAGGTGGGTGTGTCCGCTGTGTGGAGGCTCAGACACGCTGGTTCTGGCACCGATGCACTGCAGGCAACAGTGTGTGTGTGTGTGTGTGTGTGTGTGTGTAGGTGGGGTGAATGAGTGCGTGCATGCCTGGATGGGAGGCGTGAACGAAAAATACAGCGCGCGTTCCCGATTCCGTGCGTGAGACGGGACTGTCCTGGATTTTACTCATCGAAGAAAAAAAGAAAAAGAAAAAAAGACCCGGAACAATAAAATCAAATCAAATCAAATCAAACGAATAAAATCACACGGAGCGAAGATGGAGGCGGAAATGATTCCTGCTTTTATTTTTAAAGGTGGTGCGTAAAAATAAAAACGGTTTAAGGATCAAAAAGCGAACAAATGGGAGACAGAAACGACACTGATCTGATGCCAAAAGTCAAGAAATACAATCAAATAAAACATTTAACGTCAAGAATTGAATTTAAAATGATGATTTTTGCACCTTGAATAAAACAAAATGCCACAAAAACAGCAAATAAAAATAAAAACCGGTCTGATAAATATTCATGAATTTAAAACAGCCTGAAGGAAACAAATGATCTGTCACCAGGTTTCTGCTCGTCTTCATTTCTGTCCAGATTAAACTGAATGTCACAGTGAGAATATCAGCGGGTCACTTCATTCACAGACTGTTGACCTCGTCGGCCGCTGATTGGTCCGTTCGGCTGAAACACGATAAAGAAACGTGCTGCAGCGCGCGAGCTTCATGTTGGAGATGATGTAATGCCTCCTGCCAGAGTGAGAGGGGAGGGTGTACTCTCTAACTCAGCCTCACATTAAAGACCAGATCTAACCACAGTACACAGATACTGTGAGATGCTCACAGACAGACACACCGTCATTATCAATCACTGTTAATCAATATTTAATTCAGAAATGTCAAAGAGATCACAAAAAGCCTCAGAAACTTATTATGGAAAGAATCCAGAGTCAAATGACAGGATCAATAAAGTCCACAATAACAATATTACAGTAATGTTCCTGTAATATTACAGTAATGTTCCCATAATATAACAGTAATATTCCCATAATATTGCAGTAATGTTCCCGTAATATTACAGTAATGTTCCCGTATATTACAGTAATGTTCCCGTAATATTACCATAATATTACAGTAATGTTACTGTAATATTAAAGTAATGTTCCTATAATATTACAGTAACATTCCCATAATATTACAGTAATGTTCCCATAATATTACAGTAATGTTCCCGTAATATTACAGCAATGTTCCCGTAATATTACCATAATATTACAGTAATGTTCCTGTAATATTAAAGTAATGTTCCTATAATTTACAGTAACATTCCCATAATATTACAGTAATGTTCCCATAATATTACAGTAATGTTCCCGTAATATTACAGTAATGTTCCCGTAATATTACAGTACTACATTTAAAGTATTTACTATAAAACACTAATAAATACTTAAGATAACAAATAAAGCGTTACAGGAATTTTACAATTCACAATAAAGGCCTAAATATGTTGTTGAATGTTCTTCAATATGTTCCAGTACTGGTTTTAAATTGACTTCATACTATTTGGAGTCTGCAGTACTTGATGTCAGTACTTGATGTCAGTATTTGGTGATGTCAGTACTTGGTGATGTCAGTACTTGGTGATGTCAGTACTTGATGTCAGTACTTGGTGATGTCAGTACTTGGTGATGTCAGTACTTGGTGATGTCAGTACTTGATGTCAGTACTTGGTGATGTCAGTACTTGGTGATGTCAGTACTTGATGTCAGTACTTGGTGATGTCAGTACTTGATGTCAGTATTTGGTGATGTCAGTACTTGATGTCAGTATTTGGTGATGTCAGTACTTGGTGATGTCAGTATTTGGTGATGTCAGTACTTGATGTCAGTACTTGGTGATGTCAGTACTTGATGTCAGTATTTGGTGATGTCAGTACTTGGTGATGTCAGTATTTGGTTATGTCAGTACTTGGTGATGTCAGTACTTGATGTCAGTACTTGGTGATGTCAGTACTTGATGTCAGTACTTGATGTCAGTACTTGATGTCAGTATTTGGTGATGTCAGTACTTGGTGATGTCAGTATTTGGTGATGTCAGTACTTGATGTCAGTACTTGGTGATGTCAGTACTTGATGTCAGTATTTGGTGATGTCAGTACTTGGTGATGTCAGTATTTGGTTATGTCAGTACTTGGTGATGTCAGTACTTGATGTCAGTACTTGGTGATGTCAGTACTTGATGTCAGTACTTGATGTCAGTACTTGATGTCAGTATTTGGTGATGTCAGTACTTGGTGATGTCAGTATTTGGTGATGTCAGTACTTGATGTCAGTACTTGGTGATGTCAGTATTTGGTGATGTCAGTACTTGGTGATGTCAGTATTTGGTGATGTCAGTACTTGATGTCAGTACTTGGTGATGTCAGTACTTGGTGATGTCAGTACTTGGTGATGTCAGTACTTGATGTCAGTATTTGGTGATGTCAGTACTTGGTGATGTCAGTATTTGGTGATGTCAGTACTTGATGTCAGTACTTGGTGATGTCAGTATTTGGTGATGTCAGTACTTGGTGATGTCAGTACTTGATGTCAGTACTTGGTGATGTCCGTACTTGGTGATGTCAGTATTTGGTGATGTCAGTACTTGGTGATGTCAGTACTTGGTGATGTCAGTACTTGGTGATGTCAGTACTTGGTGATGTCAGTACTTGGTGTGTTGTTCCCACAACATGATGATGAATCAGTTGAACGTCACTATCAGACGGGTCAGCATGTTTCAGGAGTACTACTGCAGTACCACAGCAGAGCTGCAGTACAAGTACACACGGTCACCGACCAACAGGACGGAGCATGTAATTGGTCACAGTAGGCTGGATAGCTCCGCCCCCTCGTCCTCTAACAGCCGTGTCTCGTCCTACACGTCATGCTGTGTTAGTCCTCAGTGATCGAGTGAAACCGGACAGCAGGCGTGTTTTTATCCAAACCAATCAATCAGCCCGATCGCTGCTTAACCAACCACACGCACACAC
>JARJLU010014008.1:0-17475 GCA_030272975.1 Sparidentex hasta
GTACCTATAAATAGAGAAAATTAATGATTAAAAGAGTATAAAATAGAAATAAGAATAAAATAGAAACTATACAGGGATAGAGACAATCTAGAACTAAAGGGCAATATTACCGGCAGTAGCAGCACACATACCAATACCCACAGCTAGTGTTGTACTTGAACTAATAGTGCAATAAAAGAGCAAAGTGAGTGTTGTGATTTATTAGCAGCTAAGTCAGCAACCTAAGAGTAACATGATCCCGTCAGCAAAAACTACTGTCATAGTCTGCCAGGACATCATATAATAAGATCATTTATTTATACTTGGAGCAGCCTTAATTATACCTTATGATACCCTGTTGACCATGACCAAACATGTCCACCCTTCCATCTGCTATCCTTTAATATTTGCACCATATTTTACTACATCTTTTGTTGTATATATCTAAATTTTGTATATATGTTGAGCACCAGTGGAAGCAATAGAGCATTTCACTGAACTAAACAGAGATCGACTGAAATTGCCACTAGAAATGGTGCAATGTAAAAGATAAGGCCCAAATTTTTGTTTAAGACGATATTAAAAAAAAATCACAAAAAGTGTTTTAATGTTAACGAACCAGTGTGTTAAATTTTAATATTCTTTCATTACACATCTCAGGTCCCCGTCTGCCCTGTAATCTCATCCCTGGGGTCATAGTTCTGGTCAGAGCCACTGTAAATCGCCTCTGTACGCTATCCAGGCAAACTTCAGTCAGATTATAAAGCCAGCAGCTTTACAGCTAACCAAGCGAACTACCTAACGGCTGCTAGCTACAGTCATAGCAAAGAGTTTGGAGTGCTGTGGGAGTCCTGCAACCCAGTAATCAGTTCACATTGTAGATCTTCCAGTTCGCTTGTCTCAAAGTTGACAGGATCTTTGAATTCTTTTTTAGTCAAATGCCTGAAAGAAGGTCTGTGGTTACAACAGGCTGAATGTATTTACACTTTTTTTTTTTTCAGAGTTTATTTTTTAGTCAATAATCCAATTTAATAAACCCACTGGCTTTTGGTTTAGGGAATCAGGGCGATGTGAACTTCTGGGTTATCCTGCATAAACATGTCATCCCTATAGTGAGCAGAAGTTAGCTGGTGATGCGCTGCCCCCTACATTTTTGAGCTACCTTCAACAGGTAGCTAAAGTATAACTTACGTGTTACACCTTTAAACTGAACTTCAAGGTGGGCTCAAGATTAGATAGTAAAGCACGACCCACCTTAAGACCCTTATCATCTCAGTTGCTCGCTCAGTTAATATTGTGTTTTATTGTTAAATCCCAAGAAAAGCTGCAAAAATTAGCCCAACTATTGTGCACACACGGCTGCAACTTTTGGGGGTGTCTGCAGGTATGAGGTATGGCAGGTGCCAACTTTGGCCAACTGGTAATCCAGTTGGAATGTCTGTTTTATTATGTGTGAAGAGAAAACAAAGCATGTCAATCTAAACAGTTAGTTGACTGATGCACAATACCATCACACAACAATTAACAATGACATAGACAATTAGAAATGGTTTCTACTGACAGATTTAAGTATTAACCGATCTGAACTTATTTTCTTTAAAATCTTCACTTGCCTTTTATTCACTCTGAATGAGCTCATAAATCCAGTGACATGTGCAGGTTTTCTTCCTCTTGACCTCCTTGGAGCTTCCAGTAAATGTCTAGTTAGAGGAGGCTTGAAAAGAATATCTGTTTTTTTATTTTTCCTTGAAGCAACAACTGTGAACAGGAATCTGTTCTTGTCATCATCAGTGACGATACCTCAAATTATTACAGAATCCAATCCAATCGAATAGATAGAATAGATTCTTTACTGTCATTGTTTTCAGAAGAAAACAACAAAACTCTGATGACAGCTCTTTGCCAAGTATAAAATATGGACAAAAACAGATAAAAGAACATTTACAGCATATGCAACAGTTATCTTCCCCATTATCTGCCTCAGGGCCACACAGCAGTATGAGTAACATAAAGGTCAGTGAGAGCTGAAATGAGTTGAGAGGTGGGGGACTCCATGGGCCAAGGGAATCAAAATTATCTACAAGGAGACTGTGATAATCAAAATTCCATTGTTTTATATGTTTATGTATGTTTAATATTAATATATTTGATCAGTTTTAATGGCTGAATGCTGGTATCAAAACAGAAGTCCAAAGTGTGCACCGACTAATCTGCGAACTGCACCAATAAAGTAAAAGATCATAAACTTGTTTCAAGACTCCCGAGTGCAGACACTGAACCTTCACTTTGACTTCAAGGAACGAAAGTGTAACATCTCTGCTCCAGCTGGGTCACCATGAGACTGGTATTTCCTAACCCAGGACTGGATCAGAGGATCCCCACCTATGAGGACATTGAGAGGATGGATAAGGAGGAGACCGGGGACAGGCCCAAGTGGGACAACAAAGCCCAGTACATCTTAACCTGTGTCGGCTTCTGCATCGGGATTGGCAACGTGTGGCGTTTCCCTTACTTGTGTCAAAGTCACGGAGGAGGTAAGCTCGGATGGAAACAGTCATATACAAAGAATGGTTAAGAAGTCCATAGACTGTAAATCCTGCAATCCTTATTGTTTTACAAATTAAAGTGTAGTTTGCATGCAGGAATACCCTCCTACATATATGTTTTTTGTATTTTTGGTATCTTTCAAATATGATTGAGGATTGTAGTATAAAAAGGGCACTAATAATATTAGATATGCAAAGTGCTGAATGAGCCACTGGGGATGAAATAGTTCAATCTGGTGATTGTTTTTTAACTAGATATTCAAGCCCTTATGCAATCCTCGTGTCAGGGATGGTACACATGGAAAATTCCCATGAATATGGATTGGGATTGTCTATGACGTCAGACATCTACAGACAGCTGTAAAACTACAAAAAAGGGCTTAGTGAAGTTTAACAATACTGCCCTAGATGGTACAATATAATCCTATATCCAGGAAATTTGTGTTTTTATTACATCAAAAAATGGACTTTGGCTGATATGACAACCAGGAAACTTTATTTTATTTAACAGGAAAACACAGCAGTGGACTCAATCTGATAGACAAAAACAACCAAGCCTTCAAGCTTTCTTTTCACTCCACTACATGTATTTGATAACTTACTTCCACTTAAGATATTAACATTTCAACATGTGAATTAGACATGTTCAATCGTGTTTTGTTTTTTCACATACACAGAGAGGCATTCTGCATAATGACAGATTGTTTTTTACACTTTTGTACTTTTGCTTTATGTGTTTCGTTGCAGGACTTTTACTTTTAACAGAGTATTTCTAGGCTTTGATAAAACAAATTTTTTCCCTTTTGTTACTTAAATAAATGATCTGAATATATCTTCCACAGCTGCAGTGTTCCCCGTTTAGCAATCGGCAACATTAACATTATTATTCATTGTTCACAGGCCAGGCTCCATTACATTTAATATCCAAGCTTCATTGGGCTGCTAGAGCCTTTTCATTTTGGGATGCTGAAAATAAAACTATGATTGTGATAATGCGACATCATAAATGTATAATTGTCCTTCTGATCATACACCTCCAAGGTGCCTTTTTGATTCCCTACTTGATCCTGCTGGTGTTGGAAGGAATGCCTCTGCTGCTGATGGAGTTTGGCATCGGCCAGCGTCTCAGGAAAGGCAGCGTGGGAGTGTGGAGGGCCATCAACCCGTATCTGACTGGTGTTGGTAAGCACATCAGCAACTCAGATTCTTTCCTAGAAACCCTGTAAGTCTGTAACTGTGATATAAGTTAATGATTATGTCCTTACAGGTATAGCCTCCATGCTGGTTTCCTTGTTGATTGGACTGTACTACAACACCTTGATAGCCTGGATCATGTGGTACCTCTTCAATTCCTTTCAAAACCCGCTGCCTTGGACCCAGTGTCCTCTCAATGAAAATGGCACAGGTAATTTGAATATAGACACAGAGATATTCAAGTGCATTAAAGGTACAGTATGCAGGACTTTTCCAAAAAAAAAAAAAAAAAAAATGTACTGACTAATACAACAGCGGCCTGTCTCATACATCACTAATGACATTCTATATGTATCTGGAAAGGTCCTGCCCTCCGTTTCTCAGCATCAACCATCCCGTAACAATGTGCAGGGTATGGAGTCGAGACTCTCTAAAACAAAGTATCGACAAGGTTTAATCGCTGTCTCCCTTTTATACTCTCAGTCTATCATGACTATATAATGAGCTTCAGGTCTGTGTGTTGTTTGACTGAGGGCGGGACTGAGGTACACACACACAAACACAGAGCAGAAAGGCAAATGATATCCAAAAAACCACATTCCCTGCTTTGTTCTCACCTACACTGCTCGCTCTCACGCTTGATCACTGATGCTCTCTCTCTCTCTCTCTCTCTCTGCCTTGCTCATTGAGCCAGGGAGGACGGATACAAACATCATACTAATCCTGCACAGTCTGCCTATAATAAATCACAATCTACTCATGATTACATTTGCAGACCACTGTTTTTTTTTCCCCCGGCAGAATTTGTATCAGAGTGTCAGCGGAGCTCCACTGTGGATTACTACTTCTACAGAGTGACTCTAAATAGTTCGACCTCTATAGATGACTCTGGAGGAATCCACTGGCCCATCGTACTCTGCCTGCTTTCTGCCTGGACGGTCATCTTTATCTGTTACATACGGGGGATCAGCACTTCAGGCAAGGTCTGTCAAGCTGTCAGACAAGTCATATCCATCCCTAAATCATCACAACTATTAACTTTAATTTCCTTGTCGTGACCTCAGGCAGTGTACGTCACAGCTATTCTACCTTACATCGTGCTGGCTATTTTCCTGATCCGCGGACTGACTCTTAAAGGCGCGATGAATGGAGTAAAGTTCCTCTTCACACCAGATGTATGTTTCAAATCACCATAGTAAACAAAGCCAATTGTAAACCAAATAGCTTGAAGCTACATCACACTGTGTGTTTTGCTCTTTTAGGTGGACGAGTTGATTAATCCAACCACTTGGCTCGACGCAGGTGCCCAGGTCTTTTACGCCTTTAGCTTAGCATGGGGAGGCCTCATCTCCTTCTCAAGCTACAACCCTGTTCAGTAAGAAATATTCAATCAAGGACTTGTTGTGTTTTATAACCTCACAGCAGTTCTCCCCTTTTTTTCTCTCATTTAAATAAAAATAAAAAAACATAGTAGCCATACATGGCGATTGAGCATCCGGAATCTTTTGCTTTATTTCCTTTCCAAAAGCAACAACTGCATGCAGGATGCTGTGATCCTGTCTGCTATAACCGGCCTCACCTCAATCTATGCTGCCACGGTCACCTACACCATCATTGGCTTCAGGGCCACAGACAGATATGACATCTGTATCAGCGAGTGAGTCTTCACAGGGTGTGGGTTTCAATAATTTTGGAACCGAGTGGTCTGAAAAGTATATTCTACATTTAAAAGGCACAATCATAAAAGAAACAAAATGTTACGCCCAAGCGTCAAAGCACAAGTCTGGAGAAACTGATAATTTCTTATGCTGCTCTTTGGTAAAGTCATAGAAATAAAACTGTTTTCCAATATCTTAAATTACAATGTCTGGATTAGGAAATTGCTGATGTTTGTTCCATCACTCAAATTCTTCAGTTATGTGCACATACTTCATTTGTAGGTTCAGAAAGTATTTGTATTGTTGACTTCAGCGATGTAAAGACTCTAATCGATGACTTGCTTTCTCCCCAGTAACATCGTGACATTATCAAATGCATTTGACCTTCCTGAAGACAGCATCACTGCAAGCAACTACGAGGCAGCCTTGATTTATTACAACACATCCGATCCAAATACTGTTCTCGGATTGGACTTAAAAATCTGTGACATGCAGAAACTTCTCAGTGAGGTGACAGTATTGATAAAAATCTAACACACCCACAATTATTATTCATCTATTTGTTTTTTTTAGTCTTATCTGTGTTGTGACTGATGTGTGTCTGTGCAGGGAGTGGAGGGAACCGGTCTGGCATTCATTGTGTTCACTGAAGCCATCACCAAGATGCCTGGTTCTCCCATCTGGTCTGTCCTCTTCTTCGTCATGCTTCTCTGCTTGGGACTGTCAACCTTGTTTGGCAACATTGAGGGAGTGGTGGTCCCGCTGAGAGACCTGAACGTTTTACCTAAAAAATGGCCCCAAGAAGCAGTGACTGGTATTCTGTTCTGTAGTTTAAACCACTGACACATTTGCTCTGTAACCCCAGATGAACTCCTTGACTGACTTTTGTTTTTCTGTGCATGTGTGTTTCAGGAGTAACATGTCTTGTCGCCTTCATCATCTGCCTCCTGTTTGCACAGAACTCAGGGGTGTATTGGGTAACTCTCTTTGACAACTTTGCTGGATCTGTTCCACTGCTGACCATCGGATTGTGTGAGATGATAGCTGTTGTTTACATCTACGGCATAGACAGGTTTGTGAAATATAGAGATAATGATTTTAGTAAACTTTTTGTATATATTAACATACAGCAGTATGCGTCATTAAAGTTGCATCCATCAATAATGTTTATTAACAGCTGAAACAATCACTTCTTGTGTTCCTACAGTAACAAATCCTTGCAGTTTCCCTCTGCTTTATAGACTATTAAGTGTCTTATAGCTCATCGTTTTGGCTTAATGGCCACAATTAATATAATATTATATGTCTTCTTAGCTAGAATAACCATGTGTATTTTGCTGAAAAAAATAAAGTAATGCAATATATTATAATTAATCAAAACCTTTTTGTGTGGTAGGTTCAACGAAGACTTGAAGTTCATGATTGGACATAAGCCTTCCATCTTCTGGCAGGTTTCATGGAGGTTCATCAGTCCACTAATCGTTCTGGTTATTTTAGTTTTCTACCTGGTGACACAAGCCCAAAAGAAGCTCACCTATTTAGTCTGGGATCCAAACTCTGTAAGCACACAAGCTTGTTACCTATTTTGTTGTGTTGCAAAGTAGACAAATTCATGATGATGACTTATTCATGGTAAATCTTGTCGACAGAACAGCACATAGTGATAACAAATTATTCTGTTTTGTGATCAACAGGAGAAATTCCCGACGATGGCGTCGGTGCCGTACCCTTCATGGATCAACGCGGTCGTCTTTTTGTTGGCAGGGATCCCCAGTCTGGCAGTCCCTCTGTATGCGTTATGTAGGCTGGTGTTTGTTTACTGCAAGAAGAAAAGAGCGTCTGAGCAGAAAAGCCCTCTGCCCTAAACTGTTTAAAAGTCAGGTGGTCGTTTGTGTATTTATATCAATGCAAGTTCTTAAAGGTGCAATATGTAAGAATTGACTGTAGCTGCCGTTAGCTGATTAGCTCAGTTAGCAGTGCAGCCAGCGGTCCAGACTGTGAATGTGGAGGACCGTTGGGACGTTAGTGTTTACACCAGTGGTAAATGAGCTTTGGACCGAGATGGGCTGGAGCTAGCTGGTTAGCACGCTACAGTCAGTAGATACTTCTTCAACAAATAGACATCATAATGTCAGATCTGCTATTAATATTATTATTATTATGCAAATGATTTTGGTTAATATTTGAGTATTTTGGCTAAAACTCATACATGTTGCACCTTTAAGGCAGATTTTAAACTTGTCTTGATGCACTTTAGTAAATTCTCCATATTTCTGCTCATGTTTTGTGCAACTTCATGGCTTCATAGCTGTCCTGTATCTTTTTTCACCGGAGACAAAACTAAATACTCTGCTCATCCACCTTAGTTGTATACCTGCACATAATGTCTTACATGAACATATCTTACTTGTGTGTGTAATTTCTTTACAGTATTTTGCGTGCATTACGTGAACTGTCAACAACTAGAAACGACATAATACACATTTAAAACATGCTCGTAGCTGGCTTCAACAGAAACTCAATGAGCATGTAGTCTCATATATAGTCTGAGGTGTGTTTAAGAGCACATTAAATCACAGACATGAAGGGTCAAGACGCCATGCAGCTGTTTGGTGTTTACTGCTGCACCGGGGTCGAGCCACACAGTGGTGACTCAGGAGCCAAACATGTCATTGTTGGTGTGTTGTTTTTTTGTGTTGTTTTGTTATTCACAGTTTCTGAGGAAGACCCAGACGATATAACACATGGTCTGTAAAGGTTTGGAGCCGAGAGAAAACATCTATGAGTCTCAACACAATCCTGTCAGAGCTGTGGAATATGAATTTATTTATCTTTGCTCACTACACCTTAGCCTTTCTTACCCTCAGATAAACTGCAGGTTATTGACTTATTTTCGAAATGCAAAGATGTGAACTAAGTGGTTATCTGATCGGTACCGGCCATGAAGAGGAGGTAATTATCGGTTATTGGTAGTGGAGGAAAAAATGCATATTGCGCATTCCTAGTATTAGGCATTAATATAATAGGTTAATAGCTTAAACAAGCTACTGCGATTTAACACATCATATTTTTCACCAACTCATTGTTTTAAATTATTAAGGTATCCTAAACTGATCAATATTTTGAGTAGTAATGGGTTAGTACACAATTTTCCAAGTCACTTCTACGGATGGGGGACGAAATCCAGCTGTTGTATTTATAATGTAATCTGAAGCTGCTATGAGGCTACAGAAGTCTGAGATAGTCATAACAAGTTTGTATCTTCCAAAGCTGTTAAGTGCCTCTTTTTCGGTTCAACAGTGTTTCCTTGTTGAGCTGCAATTGAAGGAGAGCGTGGTAAAGGGTTAGACTGCCCGTCTCTGTTCACTTTGGCAGAGACAGGGTTCGGCCTGGACAGATCCACAGTCTGTCACATCACCGACACGTGTAGAAAGACAACACTCACAACAGATTTATATAAATGAATCTAAACTGCACATATTTGAAGTGGAGGAGCCTGAGAAAAAAAACACCGTAGACACTTGAAGAACATGAAAACATCCCCAGCTGGCCAGTAACACAAACTCTTGATTAGGTTTTGGGGAAGGTGAGGTTGGTCCAGGGCTTCATGAAAGCTGGGACCGCCACAGGCTCAGGCAACAAAAACATTTGGTAAGGTTTAGGCGTACAAATACTCATCTACACAACCTTTTACTGTTATTGTTTAACTCTAATGTTCTCCCCCTCCCTTTTAGTTAAATCTGCAAAAAGCAGACTTAATTAGTGAAGCATCCCCTTCTCAGGTCTGCTTAAAAAGTTTGGTATTAACTCGTACAGCTAACCGCCGGCGGTGATCAAAGAGGAGAAAGAAAAGGGATTTAGGCTTATTCATCCTCTTGCTCTGGGAATACGTGTTGAGGAACGGTGCGCTCTGGTTGAGCTCGCGCATCAAAAGATTCAGCAAGAGTGACTCTGAAATAGCTTCTCTGAAATAAAATCCGATATCTTTGTCACTTTATTACTGTCTCATCATTACGTTTTTGCCTTAAATAATTATTTCAACTGTCTGAATTCATTTTTCCACACGTTTGCTTTCACTCCGCTTAAAAGACTCCATGTTGAACATTCAACATACAAAGTTACATTTTGAATAAGTGAATAAAGATAATAACTGACTTAAACTGCCACTATTGCCACTGCCACTCTTGTGGGCCTGATTTCTTTAAAATAATAATAATAATAATAATAATCTGTATTTGTTAATCTGTATGTAAACTGCACCTGATATGACATTTCATAAAAGGACAGCCTACTGAGGAGAATAAGACAGATGGCTGGAGAGGAGCACTGGACTGCATTTAGACTAAACCATTCAAGAAGATGTTTCTTAGGATATTTGCTTACTTGTAATTAGGAGAAGGATTTCAGACTGAATAAAATAAATAAATAAATAATAGATAAAACTTGTGCTGAGCCAGTTTACC
The DNA here is from genome assembly GCA_030272975.1 of Sparidentex hasta. Classification (NCBI taxonomy): domain Eukaryota; kingdom Metazoa; phylum Chordata; class Actinopteri; order Spariformes; family Sparidae; genus Sparidentex; species Sparidentex hasta. The sequence goes on from JARJLU010014008.1 coordinate 9,841, forward strand.
AGCTCAGGGTGGGCAAAACTGAAGACTCTGGGGCGCAGGAGAGACCCAATGAAATATCTGTTTTCTTTTTTAGAAGTTTTATAACCTCAAACTATTATAAAGCACTGCAGTAGCACTTACAAGATTTAAATATGATAAAAAATAAAATCAGACCCTTCATCCCTTTGTGTTAGCCAAGTTGTTCTTTTTATACCTCTTCATTTCACCCCTCTCTTCCTCTTCCTCTGTTTTAGTCTCATTTTCCAATCCTTTTTTCCTCTTTCCTGTCATGTTTCAGTCTTTCCCACCTAGTTTACTCTCTGTTCAAGGCTTTTTGGCGTGACAGTGCGTGACACACCTCATCTCAGCTGCCTGGAATCTGCATTCCAATCACTAGTTAATGTTTGCGGCTCATCGGTTTGTATGTTTGCATGTACGCATTTTTCAATCTGCGTGTCGATCTGCGAGGTTGCAAGGTGGCAGCGGAAACTTGTAATGGAGTTGCATATATGTGGCCACTCTTTCAATAAGTGAGTGGAATGGATTTAATAGCTCATGAGAAACAGACACGGCACTCTAGTAATTTTTCCCACGGTGCCCATGGTGTTGCAGTACACTTACTTATCATGCTCTGAAAACGTCTTTATTATGCCTTCTTTTAATAAGACAATTAAAAGAAGCTGTCATGTATTTCATTTAGATGTTTCAGATACCCACAATGTTATTTCTCCAAAAATCTCTGCAGAGTATGTTGATTAAAACAGTCTAAAGTCTAATCTGTTGCTGTTTAACTGTGAAGTAAATGTTTACTTTATGTCACCAGGTGCATTCCTCATCCCCTACCTGCAGCGTTGGTGTTTGGGGGCCTCCCTCTGATCCACCTGGAGCTGCTACAGTGCAGAAGCGCCACAAGGGAAGCATCAGTGTCTGGAACTCCATCTCACTTTTATTCTTCTTTATGGTAATTCTAATACCTGTATCTGGCAGGATATTTTATTTGTCAGATACTTCATTATTTAGCAGAAAGCCTTCTTTTGGGGTATGGAAAATGCTGATTGTCATTTTTATCTTGTCGGTAGGAATTGCCTCCACGATTTTTTCATTCTTTTTGGGCACTTTACACCCCACCATCCTGCTCTGGGTGCTCTGGTACTTATTTCACTCTTTCCAACCCCCACATGCTGTAGAGCCAGTGTCCAAACAATGAAAAATTAACAGGTAACAAGATAAGCCATTTCAGCTGCTCTTGAAACACTTATCATCACACACTGAGAGCTGCTGCCACAGTGACAGTAACACTGAGAAGCACTGCATGATAAGAGCTCAGCACATTATGGACAATTGTAATGTAGCAAAGTCAATTTGAGAATTCATCACACTTGCAATAAAGTTCCCGAGCAGGGGTGGTTAACCGCAAGGCTCAACATGACATTACAGAGGAAAACTACTGGATTGTTTTATGGTACAAAGGGCAACCAAGTTTCTTTCAGGGAAGGTTTAAGAGTTTTCTTTATTGACAGAAAGTGAGTGATTAATACTAGGGATGCCCTGATCAGATTTTTCTTACCCCAATAACAATACAAGTCATTTAATATTTAGTATCTGCCAACACAGAGTCCCGATTCAATACTACTAATACTTAGCCCCAACTAATATTTTAGATGTTCCTCAATAGGTTTTTATATTTTGTTGAAACAAAGTGTTCACTCTTCATATGCTATTGCAACACTGTCCTATCATCTTCCTTGCTTTAGCAAATGAGTCTGCCAGGCTTGCAGGTATGAGCCATTTTCTTCTTCATCATGCTCTTTAAATCATATTAATCTGTTCTAAAGGCAAATTATTTTTTTCTTTTTGAATGCCCTCTCTGATATATGTTTCACTTTCTTAGGGATCATCTTCTTGTTGTCCTTCTTGACCAGTCTCACCTTCACCTTAGTCCTTTGATGCTCCTGTTGGTGTTTGCCGCCTACGTTAGCTTCGAGGGACAACAACTCCCTGCCTATTCTGCATGGAACCCATCTTACGTAAGCAAGTAAATTATTAAGTAACAAATCCATCATATTAAAGGGTTGCTCATACTACCAAACTCACAGAGAATCATTACCCAATTCTCTCAATTTCTAATCCGTTTCTATTAAATTCACTCAATTAAATGTTTGTAATGTTTAAAGGAATATTTTCAAAATTCTTGGGAAATAAGCATATTTGCTATTACCAAGAGTTAGGTGGAAAAATTGATACACTCTCATGTCTGTATGCTAAATATAAAGCTAGTGTAAGTAGAAAATTAGCTGTGGATGCAGAAACAGCAGCCTGGCTTTGTCCATTGGTAAAATATATGCCTAAATGCATCACTAAATTTTGCAACCTGTCAAAGAATTTCTTGCCTGTCAAAGGTCACGTTAGCTGTTATGCTGAGCTTGTTTAAGCTAAATCTTTGTTTATGTGGATTTTCCATTTTAATTCACCACACAGCTGATATTTAATCATTAACGCAAAACTCACAACTCACGTGTTTACTCAATAACAACAGTTACAGTTCTACCAAAGAGTAAAATGAATCAGCTGCAACTAATTCAAAGTTCTGCTGCACGAGTGCTGACTAAGACCAGAGGGAGATCGCACCATACTTATATTTTAAAGTCCTTACGCTGGTTGCCTGCTATGCTTTGAGTTTATGAGCCAGTAAAGGCCCCTCAGTTCCTCCGGCTCTCCTTCTTTAGTTGTTCCACGAAGCAGAACAAAAACATTTGTTGACGCTCCTTTCAGCTGTTACGATCTGAGCTGTTGGAACAGCCTGCCGGAGGGTCTGAGAGGAGCTAGAAATATTTATACATCTAATTGTTAACTAAAAACTAAAAGTCTATTCAGTCTGGCTTTTCTGTAGCATCTTATAATTTTTATGGTTTTAATGTTTATACTCATTCTAAACTGTTTTTATCATTGCCCTTTACTCTTTTCACTATATTTTGTATATATACATTTTTATTATTATTATGATTGTATTTTATTAACTTTGTATATCTAAGTTTACATGCAATATTATTTCAAACATTATATGTATTGCTTGTTTTTTACTTTAATTCTATATCTTTTATTACTTTATCTATTTATTTTATTGTTGACAAAGTAAGGACACAGTCGGCTTTAAGAGGATCTCTCAAAAAAAATAAAAATCCATCATTGAATAATCTCATACGTGCATCTGGGTTGTTACCATGCAGTAGTAAACTATGACTACTTAGACTAACAGAGAAGTTTGAGCACCAAATTGGCCACTGATCATACTAAATGTAGAAAGCCAATAGGAGATCCTAATACATTATTACACACTATTTTAAAAGATCATGTAATTAGAAATAAAATGCAGTGCCATATCAGATGCATGAAATATCAATCCAACACTATTTTACCCTCATGACTAAACAACAATCAAGATGACACACTTAATGCTGCCAACGTAGACCTACAATAACCGAGACAACACAGGCTGTAATTTGACAAATGTAGTGCCGCATCAATAACAGTCAGACAAAACATAGAGCACCAAGTAAAATGCCTTTATTGGTGCTTTTAAAAAATAAAACATTATGACAGGCTGATGTGTTGCCAGTTTCAATAAAAATGTACTGTAAAATAAAGTCAAACAATATTGGACCGATTAAGTTAATTAGTCACAGATTACAAGAAAAGTGTGCTGCACGATAAGGCATAAAACATCTTTATGTCCTACCTGTTGAGAAATATATATCATTTTCTTGGAGGATGACTTGTAATGAATTACAAGGAAACTGTAATGCAAAAATACAGCAAAAGTAATCTTTACTTTCTATATGTTAGATGTTAGGAGGTTAGCTTGCTACTATTGTAATTAACCTCTGAGAAAGTCTAAGAAGTCTTTTCTTTTGCTTTGTCCAAGTATAGTAAATTTTAGGTGAAATGAGGCATGTGCAGGTTATAATTAGGAGTATGTCCTAATAAAGGACATATTATTTCTAGTTTTTGGCTAATTTGTCCAAAACTACATTTTATTATGTTTTTATAGTGTGAATTAAAATGAAGTGAAGTGCAACCGTTATTTCTGCACTGAACAAATAACTGTCGAATGGATTGTCGTACTGTACTGTAATGTAGTAATAAGTTCACACACGGGTGATGATGTTCTGCATGCAGGCGCATATCTACACCAGTAGGTGGGAGGAACAGACAGCTGCTTGAAACTGCATTGTTCAATACAAGATGCTGCCTCTTTGCACACCTTATGTTTCACAAGGTCCTTGTTTCAGATTATTAACGTATCCTTAAGCTGATCAGCTTTAAATTGATCAATATTTTTATATTAAAGGGTCAGGTCAAAATCCACAGTCCTCCTCTTGTGCAAAAATGTATTTGTGGATTTGAAGCTACTGTGAGGCTACACAAGTCTCAGATAGTCCAGTTGGTACTAAATTCCCTCTTAGAGGTTCAAGAATGGATGGAAAGCAGGATAATAGTTAAGACTTACTGTCTTTGCTCACATTTTGAGAGGCAGGGTACAGCCGGGGCAAACCAACAGTCTGTCACTGCATCTGTCAGCTTACACATACAGAAAAACAACACTTATTATTATTGTCAAAATAGAAAGTCATCTAACCTGCATGACTTTGGACTGACCAACTGTGATGGTGTCATGGCTTTGCAACTTGTGTCGGTGACATTCATGTAAAATGATAATTAATGTGGCTCAATGACTGTAATTTCACCTAAAAATAATAAATAAATACATTCTTATCTAGAGCAAGCTGTTGAGTCTAAGTGGGCTTAGTTTAGGGGCTGGTGTCCGTACCTTGGTTGGAACATATAATTACACTGTTCATCTATTGTTTCAACACAAAGTTCAGTTTCTTTTCACTTTAAGTTTAAGTTTAGGGGGGAAAAAAGTGTTTGGTTAAAATATACTCTTCAAGACGTAAGACATGTTTGAAAGGATAAATTGTCTCATGTGCACATTTTTCTGGTCATTTTCCAAAAATTTCTAAGCTGTGAAATTACACATAATGATTTGTCTGTTGCAGTGATGGTCCTGGAGCAACATTAATTAAGATGTTACAGGAACAGCATCAACACAGTGATATCATATTGCACTTTTGCAAGTTGGATTTTGGTAGAAGGAATAATGTCAAATACATACATATTGCTATGCAGCGTTTACAATACTATAACACAACAGATTTCCATGCAGTATAGCTCCGTTTGTGGTATATCTGTTAATGTGTTCCTTCTCATTGTAATTTCACCACCCAATGTAAGATATTAATGAAAACAGTATCAAATAACAATGTACAAACTTTACTGTGCAAAGTGAATTATTGAATAAAGACATGACTTGATTGTTTTACAACTGCCACTACCTCTTTTTTATTGGCTCCACCTAAACAGTATGCTTCAGGTTAGTGGAACATTGACACAAGCGTCACCAGGTTATCCATTATTCAATGAATAGCACACTCCCAATAAAACCTCATACTTGATGCTTTAACTCCCTTCCTGGAGGACTGATTTCCTAAGAAAATCTGCATCTCTAACTCAAAGCTGCACCTGATTGGACATTAAAGGACAGCCCACTAAAAGAGGATAACTCAAAGGAGAGGAACAGAGGATGAGACTTGAGAAGAGTACTGGACATCATTTAGACCAAACCACTCTAGAGGGTGTTTCTTCTGACATATGCTGTGCTGAGATTGGAAAGATTTTGGACTTTAGGAACAATAAGTGAATGTTTTTCTTTAGATTGACTGATTGAAGTGTGTGTAAGGATTTGGAGAGCTACATCCTTGTAACTCAACTGGACTTGTGCTGAGCCATTATACCAGCTCAGGATGGGCAAGACTGAAGACTCTGGAGTGCAGGAGAGACCCAAATGGGACAACAAGGTTCAGTACCTGTTAACATGTATTGGCTTTGCAGTGGGAATTGGAAACGTCTGGCGTTTTCCCTACCTATGCCAAATCTATGGAGGAGGTAAGATGATATTAGATTAGATTCAATTAGTATTAAGTATTTCTAAAGTACGGAGACAACAATTATTACTGGCAGCACTAACTGAAGATACAGTTTGTAAAATGTATGTGTAATTAGCTGTATTGAAGGTGGTGTGTGTTGGGAGGGTCACCAAGGTGTGGAGTTCAGCAGGGTGACAGACGCCGGAGGGGCAGAGGGTGAACAGTCTGTGGTTGGGGTGCGAACTGTCCTTGACGACGCTACCTGCCTTTCACAGACATCGCTTGCTCTGGAGAGCCTCGATTGAGGGGAGTGAGAAACCGGTAATGTGTTGGGCAGTTTTCACCACCCTCTACAGCGCTTTCCGGTCAGAGACAGAGCAGTTGCAATACCATACTGTGACATAGTTGGTAAGGATGCTCTCAGTTGTGTATTGGTATATAAGTTCACCAGAATCTGAGGAGACAGGTGGACCTTCTTTATTCTCCTCAGGAAGAAGAGACACTGATGAGCCTTCTTGATCAGAGTCAACGTGTTGAGGGTTCAAGAGAGGTCCTTGGAGATGTGGACACCCAGAAACTTGAAGCTGCTGACAGTCAACCTCCGTCCCTTTGGTAGGGATGGGGATGTGTGTGCCATCATTTGACTTTCTGTAGTCCACAATGAGCTCTTTGGTCTCTTGCTGTTAGGTGCTGGACCTCCTCATTGTAGGACGACTCATCGTTGTTGCTGATGAGACCAATCACCATTGTGTCGTCTGCAAACTTGACAATGGCGTTTGAACCATGTGCAGGTGTGCAGTCGTAGTTGAATAAAGGAGGGGTCTCGGCACACATCCTTGAGGAACACCAGTGCTCAGGGTGAAGGTTGAGGAGGTGTAGTTATCTAACCGAACAGACTGTGGTCTGTTGGTTATGAAGTCCAGAATCCAGTTGCAGAGGGACGTGTTGATGCACAGGTCACTGAGTTTGGTGATCAGTTTGGAGAGTATGATGGTGCTGAATGCTGAACTGAAGTCAATGAACAGCTTTCTCACGTAGGTGTTACTGTTGTCGAGGTGGAAGAGGGAGGAGTGAAGCGCCGTGAAGATGGCATCTTCTGTACTCCCGTTCTGGCGGTAGGTGAATTGGAAGCGGTCCAGTGTGGGTGATGAACTAGTTTGAGGTGAGCCAGGACCAGCCTCTCGAAGCACTTTGTGATGATGGGGGTGGGTGCAACTGGGTGGAAGTCATTAAGGCTCGCTGCAGTGGAGTGTTTTGGCACCGGCACAATGGAGGATGTTTTGAAGCACATGTGGACAGCTGTTTGGGCTAGTGTCAGGTTAAATATGTCAGTCCAGTGGTGTCACGTGCTTTCAGCAGGAGTTGAACCCCTCTGTTCATCCATGGCTTCTGATTACGTAATGTGATGATCCGTTTGAGGGTGGCAACTCTGTTAATGTTGGAGTTGATACAGTCCAGAACTGGAGGAGGCATATAAGTCAATATCTGTAACGGGGTGGTCGAGGGTGGCAAACATATTCCAGTCAGTGTTCTCAAAACGCGGTGGAGGTGCAGAGTCTGCTCCCTCTGGCCACACTCTGTCTGTCCTCACTGTGGGTTTCACATGTCTGATGAGTGGTGAGTACTTAGGCAGTAACTGTGAGAGGTGGTCTGGTTGTCTTAGGTGGGGGAG
>JARJLU010014008.1:17495-29833 GCA_030272975.1 Sparidentex hasta
GGGGGGGGCAGCGTTGTAGGCATCAGCCATGTTTGTGTAGACATGGTCCAAAGTCTTGTCTCCGCTGGTGAGGCACGTGATATGTTGGTGAAATTTGGCTAGTACAGTCTTCAAGTTTGGGTGTTTGAAGTCACCCGCAACAATAAAGGCTAGTAATGGATGCTGTTATATCTTACGTCATCCTCATCATCATAGTTTAATCAAGAGATTTAGATTTATAACTGCAACAATTTAGATTATCTTGTCTCAGTACAATTAGTCATTAACACTGGCCAGTCCTTATCACTCTGCTCCAGCAATGGGTAACTAATCTTTGTCTGGTTAATCATCAGTGACGTTTGCCCCAATTTTCTCTATTCACATCTTCTTATTTAGAGTCACCGAGTCAAAGATTTCTACACAGTCTGGGTCAGGGTCAAGTCGTGTAAGCAGCCAATCCCACAAAGTGCATAGAGCTATCAACTTTACATACTGAGTCCGAGATTCCTGACTCCCACACCTTCTGCTTCTGTTTTTTCACCACTTAGAAAACAACAGTTTTTGTATTGCAGCGCAGTTATTTCGCAATTAAAAGCATTGGCATTTGATTCACGAGGAAGGTTGAAATAGCCACAACCTTAATCAAAAACTTCCCTGCACAGCATGCGTAAAGAGAGAGTCTTAGTGATGTCTAACTTGGCAAATATTTACTTCTTGTCCTCAGGTGCATTCCTCATTCCCTATCTGATCGCGCTGGTGTTTCAGGGCATCCCTCTGCTCTACCTGGAGCTGGCCATAGGACAGAGGCTCCGCTTGGGCAGCATCGGTGTCTGGAACTCCATCTCACCATTTCTTGGTGGAGTTGGTGGGTGGCCTAAAACTATTCAGAGATCTTCCACCTTTCCCTTCCTGATAGATAGCGAGACCACATTAAAGTAAAACATTGTCTTGAATAAACAGCCTGGCATATTTCCCCTGAACCTGATCCCCAGAATGTGTTAATGTTAATGTTTGTAATGTAAATTTTCTTCAACCGTGGAGATGTTGAACCTTTATATTTTAGTTCAGTTTCCAATTGTATGTCATACTAACACTGTGTTTATGGACTGGTTAAGTTTAGACAAAAAACAAAGAAACAAACAAAAAAACCCACTTGATCGGGGTTCGAATTTCTTGGTTCAAATAAACTGATTCTGTTGCCACAAACATGGCGGGAATTGTCACAATGTTTTTTCAAATCATTTTGTTTGCATACTCACAACCAAGTATTTTCTTGCCTAATCCTGACCAAAGTGCAGCAGAAAACTGAAAAAAACAGACGAAGAAGAAGATGACTCCCTCCAGGGATGTAGTATTATGTCAAACCTCCTGTTTTGTTGCATGGAATACATGTTGCAACTGAAGATGGCCTGGCTGAGTTTACAAATAATATATGCCTACACACAACAGTCTCCTGGGTGAACGTCATGTGTTAACCCATTCAGCTACAACAGTATCCTCCAGATTTGGACTTGTTGGATGCAATGATAGTTTAGAGCAACATTAAATTATGATGTTTTTGGAACAACACCCACATCTAATACTAGATAAACCCTCTGACACTGGTATTGGTTACAGAACAACCCAGTAACTTTAATCTACAAGGATTTTAAATATTACAAATATGTCATTAATTCTTGATCAAAATTTTTTCTTTTGTGGCCCTTAAATTGTTGTTGTCTGCTTTAGGAATTGCCTCTATGATTGTGTCATTCCTGGTGTGCATTTTCTACAACACCATCATGGCCTGGGTGCTCTGGTACTTCTTTCACTCTTTCCAAAACCCCCTGCCGTGGAGCCAGTGTCCAATCAATGAGAGCCGCACAGGTAACACGATAAGCGTCACGCACTAGTTGCCACCACAGTGACGGCATTACCTGATAGCAGCTCACTACTGTACGGTCCATTATAATGTAGCAGCGTCAGTTTGAAAATTTACCAACAGGGCTCTATGTCGCACTACAGGCAAGATTTCATTGGAAACCTAATGGATCTGGATTGTTTTATGATACATAGCTCTGCTACAAAATCTAATGTATATTTAAACCAAAACAAACAGTATTTCCTTCAAGATAAAGAAGTTTAAGAACTTGAAAGATCTCATGTTGTCATTGTTTGTTTCTATGCATCCATGTAGGCTACGACGAAGAGTGTCAGAAGAGCACACCAGTGAATTACTTCTGGTACCGTGAGACACTGAACATCACACCTGACATTGAGATCAGTGGCTCCTTGCAGTGGTGGATGGTCGTTTGTCTGGCCAGCGCCTGGTGTGTGGTCTTCATCTGCTTCATCAAAGGCATCGAGTCCATGGGAAAGGTCAGTTCACTGCCAGTGTATCAGCTTCTGCACACAGGATTGAGAGTCACTGAGGGATATATCATATGTTTGAATGTTTCAGGCTGTATACGTGACAGCCACATTCCCTTACCTGGTGCTGACTATTTTCCTGATCCGTGCCCTCACTCTGCCCGGAGCGACTGATGGACTGTTGTACCTCTTCACTCCTGATGTGAGTTTGGTCACTTGCTGTCATTTCATTGTTTCATGTGTCCCAGACACAGTGAACCGATGTGATGTTTTTACACCTGCTGTAGTGGACCATACTGATGGATCCTCGGGTTTGGCTGGATGCTGCTACTCAGATCTTCTTCTCTCTCTCTCTGGCCTTTGGAGGCCTCATAGCTTTCTCAAGCTATAATCCGGAGAGGTAACTCATTATAACATTAACTAACTGAGATGATCTGTGTGATGACTCTGAAAGCTCTGTTTTTTTTGTTCTGTTTCTACAAGAAACAACTGTGAGACGGATGCTGTTGTAGTTGGGGTAGTAAATAGTGCCACATCTCTCTATGCCTCTATTTCTGTCTTCTCCATCCTGGGATTTAAAGCTACCACCGCCTTCAACAGCTGTCGAACAGAGTATGTTTGCACAAATATATTATAAGTCCAGGTCTAAAACTTCTTTCTCTCTTGCTGATACCAATTAGGCTGATTTTTTTTCCATCTGCAGGAACATCTTGGCTTTGACCAACCACTTTCATATTTCAGACCAGAACATAACTCTTGAAAACTATGACAAGTGGGTGGAATATCTCGATACAACATATCCAGATGAGGTGGCCAGTTTGCAGCTGAGGGTCTGTGAACTGCAAAGATTCCTTGACCAGGTACTGTAACTTTGAAAACATTTTTCAAATCTCTCTCCTTTGTTGAACCAGTCTGTCCTCTGCTCTTGTGTCATGTTGCTGTTCAACATGTGCAGTCAGTTCATGCATCCTTGTTAATTCCATCCTCCCCCAGAGCGCGTCAGGTACTGGTCTGGCTTTTATCGCGTTCACCGAAGCAGTGCTGGAGATGCCAGGCTCGCAGGTATGGGCCGTTCTCTTCTTCGTCATGCTCTTCAGCTTGGGCCTCTCCTCCATGTTTGGTAACTTAGAGGGAGTCCTCACACCCATCAACGACCTCAAACTACTGCCCAAGTGGATCCCTTTGGAGGTTGTAACAGGTAGCTGCAAGTTTGCTGAAGCTGTTCTTCAGTCAATGGAAAAACATTTTCCTTTTGAATTTCTTCTCTGAATTTTTTTTTTCTCCCTTTCTTAGGGGTCACCTGCTTGTTATCCTTCCTGATCAGTCTCATCTTCACCCTGGGTTCCGGGAACTACTGGGTGGAGGTCTTTAACAGCTACGTGGGCTCTGTGCCTCTGCTCATCATCGCATTTTTTGAGATTATTGGAGTCATTTATGTGCATGGAATGAAAAAGTAACCTTTTCTCCTTTTTTTCTCCAACTCTGTGGTCTCATGAATACATATACAATTTTGATCCTCGTGTGTTTTACATTTATTCTGGTCCTCTTGTCCTCTGACAGTTTCAGCGAAGACATCTATTTCATGACCGGGTCGAGGCCAAACATCTACTGGAAGGCCTGCTGGATGGTGATTAGTCCTTTAATGCTCCTGGTGGTGTTTGTCGCCTATGTGATTGTCCAGGCAGAGAAACACCCCACCTATCCTGCTTGGGACCCATCTTATGTAAGCAAGTCAAGTGTACTGACAAGGAAATGTTGAACTGTGTAAAGGAATATTTCTACATTTGTTGGCTCATTTGTCTTTACCGAGACAAGAAAATTAATATGCTCTTTGGACATGAGAAAGGTATTTATCTTCTGCCAACAAAAGGTGAATTAACACATGTTACAAACTGACAAACATTGTGATAAACTTTCAATATTAATAGTTTGTTAATGTTAAACTAGACAGGTACTCAGTAAAGCACATAACTCCGCTAGTAGTCCCCTTTTGTATTCACAAATACACCAGATTTTTTTTCATAAAGATGCATTCATAGAAAAATTGCAGATTGCCTTATCTTGCAATGAGAAAAAAATGGGTAAGGTCATTAACAAGATTATAACCTTCGCGGCAGTGATTATAATATTTTTTGCATTAAATTCCACACTTTTCCCTCCCGTCTTTTTCTTTAGGAGTTATTCCCTGAAACTGATGTGAGGCCCTACCCAGACTGGGTGTTTGCCATCATCATCCTCCTCTCTACTGTACCTGTGATTCCCATCCCTCTGGTGGCTCTTTACAGACTGATCTGCCGGAGGAGAGTGTCCTCTGCTCGCACCGAGCCAAATCCCTACAGCAATGACGGCTTTGAGATTGAAACACAGGAGCAGTACAGCCGAAGAGATGAGAAACTGTAATGCATTCATGAACTTAAAAGTATCTCCTGGTTACTATCATGGCTTCCTTGGAATTCACACTCAACTCATTTTTTTGTTTGTTTCCTCAATAACAAAATTGTATTATCAAACTGTGAAATTCTTTCCTTTGTACATTGCTGTGCAGTGTACATGATATAAATAACACTCAGTCTAACACATTATTATGTGACAAACAGCACACTGGTCGCACATTAACAAAGCCTCCACCTGAACACAAAGTCTTACACGCATTCAAAGTGACACAAAATTGCACAAGTTCACCCAAAGATGGAAATTCAGTCACGATCTACTCACCCCAAAGACAGATACAGTTGTGCAGTCCATGAAACATTTCTGGATTTCAAAAAACAACTGGGAAAAAAAACAAAATCAAAACAAAAACGACAACAACGACAAAAAAAACATTAAAAAAAAGGGGTACATTTTTACATTTTGAAACAAGTCCCCACCTGCTTCAGTTGTGTAAGAGAATGCAGTAATACTGTCAAGCTGTGAATCTCCAGAAATGTTTTGTAGACACTCTACTCTGTATATGCATGGGGTGGGTAAACAATGACTGAATATTCCTTTTTGGGTGAACTTTTGCCTCCTTTTGATGTTTCATGTGCTGGATGGTGAATGGATATCTTGTAACTTGCTTACATATAAATTATTTTTTTCATGTGATGATGTGTCATCTTTGTGGAAAACTACCAGAAGTGTAAATCAAAGTCCAGGGCGACAAACAACTGTGGGATGACATGGGTGCATCCGGTAGCCGGGCGGTTTTCCATTAGCCTTCACGTCTGTGGTTGCTGTTTTTTTATAGGGTACATTTATGACTGAGATTCATTGCCTGACCTTTCTACATCCGATGACTAAGAAGTGTTTTCTCTTGTTTACCAGCAGTTAGCTGCAGAGGGTTTCACGGTTTTGTTGGGAGCTGTAATTGGGACCACAACATAACACTTGAAAACTATGATAGGTGGTACGAAGGCGCAATTACAACATATCCAGATGAGGTGGCTGATTTGCAGCTGAGGGTCTGTGACCTGCAAAGATTCCTTGACCAGGTACTGTAACTTTGAAAAAACCAGGTGACTTTATGGGGCCCCTAAAATTTAAGAGTATAGCCCTGGATATAATTTCAGTGTGAGCAAGTCTTAATAACAAATAAGCCTGTCAAATTAAAAGCAGGTCTCTTAGTGCACTGAGTGATGTGACACTGTCAGTGACTCCAGTTGCAGAAGGAGACAAGTGGAGAAGAAATAGTTGTGCATCCAGCAAATAACTTAAGAGTAAGAGTAAGGGTAAGCATGTAGCCTATGTAATGACTTTTTAATAAGAGCTGAAGTTGCCCATTGATTCATTATATGAATCAGATTTGAGACCATAATAATGATGGATCATAAATGCGATCTATGACAGTAGAATGTAGTAAAAGATACATGTTTCTTTATCACAAGCATAAAACAATCATTTCTAGTTTGCTCATGTCTCAATAGCTAACCTTCTTAACCATCTGTAACATTGTTAGTGTTGTGTAGATGTAGTATTCCAATGTTGCATCCTTCTTTAAGGGTCTATGTCACCCGAAATTTATCTTTAGTGAAGTTGCTGCCCTACTAATATCAGTGCAGAGTTGGAGCATGGGTTGCTAATGTTAGCTTATAAAGCACCGCTTACATTAGCAGTCATAACAAAGCAGTGTTCTTTTTAAATGATGACTACACTGTGAGAGTGAAGGTGGGGATGAATTGAAGCATCCACTCTTATCTATGGTACTGTGATAATACAATTGTTACATTGATCCAGTCTTGCACATTGCACTCTAATTTGTCCGTGACTCCTTCCTCTTACTTTCCTGCTCCCTTTTTTTTTTTTTTTTTTTAAGTATTTTTTTGGCCTTTTCTGGCTTTATTGATAGAACAGCTGAAGAGTTAGACAGGAAACAGAGTAAGAGACGGGGAGTGACACGCAGCAAAGGGACCCAGGCCGGGAGTCGAACCCGGGTCCGCTGCAGAGCCTGGGCACATGGGTCGCGCGCGCTACCGACTGAGCTATGCGGCGCCCTTTCCTGCTCCCTTAAATCCTGGCTGTCCTCTTCTCTCACCTCCCTGTTCTTTCCCTAAGGGCAGTACATGATGTGCCAAGCGAACATTTACATTCCGTTCATGCTTTTTTATTACTTTAATCCTTCCCCAGAGCACATCAGGTACTGGACTTGTTTTTATCATATTCACTGAAGCGGTGCTAGAGATGCTAGGCTTGCAGGTATGGGCCATTCTCTTCTTCATCATGTTCGTCAGCTTGGGCCTCTCCTCCATGTTTGGCATGATGCAGGGAGTCCTCACACCCATCGATGACCTCAAACTGGTGCCGAGGTGATTCCCTAATGAGGTCGTAACAGGCAGCTGCAAATCAGCTTAAGATGTTCTAATGACAAATATTTTTTCTTATTGAATGTCCTCTCTGATATATTTTTCACTTTCTTAGGGATCATCTTCTTGTTGTCCTTCTTGACCAGTCTCACCTTCTCCCTGGGTTCAGGGAACTACTAGGTGGAAATCTTTAATGGCTGTGTGTACTCTGCGCCTTTAATCATCATTGTAATATTGGAGATTATTAGTGTCTTTGGCATGGCTGGGTCAAGGCTAAACATCTACTGGAAAGCATGCTGGATGGCGATTAGTCCTTTGATGCTCCTGATGGTGTTTGTTGCCTACATTAGCTCTAATCCATCCCAAAGGTGTTCTATTGGGTTGAGGTCATTATGGCTTTATGGACCTTGCTTTGTGCACTGGTGCATAGTCACGTTGGAACAAGAAGGGGCCATCCCCAAACTGTTCCCACAGCGTTGGGAGCATGGAATTGTCCAACATCTCTTGGTAAGCTGAAACATTCAGAGTTCCCTTCACTGGAACTAAGGGGCCAAGCCCAGCTCCTGAAAAACAACCCCACACCATAATTCCACCTGCACCAAACTTTACACTTAGCACATTGCAGTCTCCTCGCAACTGCCAAACCCAGACTGGCCCATTAGATTGCCAGATGGAGAAGTGCGATTCGTCACTCCAGAGAACACATCTCCACTGCTCTAGAGTCCAGCGGCAGCATGCTTTACACCACTGCATCCAACGCTTTGCATTGCACTTTTGCTGATGCATGGCTTGGATGCAGCTGCTCGGCCATGGAAACCCATTCCATGGAGCTCTCTACACACTGTTCTTCAGCTAATCTGAAGGCCACATGAAGTTTGGAGCTCTGTAACGATTGACTCCGCAGAAAGTTGCCAACCTCTGCCCACTATGCGCTTCAGCATCCGCTGACCCTGCTCCATCATTTTACTTGGCCTACCACTTTGTGGTTGAGTTGCTGTCGTCCCCAATCGCTTCCATTGTTATAAATACCACTGACAGTTGACTGTAGAATATTTAGGAGCGAGGAAATTTCATGACTGCACATGTTGCACAGGTGGCATCCAATCACAGCACCATGCTGGAATTCACTGAGCTCCTGAGAGTCACCTATTCTTTCACAAAGGTTTGTAGAAACAGTCTGCATGCCTATGTGCTTGCTTTTAAACACCTGTGGCAATGAAAGTGATTGGAACACCTAATTTAAATTATTTGGATGGGTGAGTGAATACTCTAGGCAATATAGCGTATTTCTATTTAATTTATCCAGTGAACTGATTGTTTGTACCATTTAAGTAATATTTTTTAAATTCTTGGGAAATAAGCATATTTGCTATTACCAAGAGTTAGGTGGAAAGATTGATACACACACAAGAATGCTTTGCCTGTTAACGGTCAATTTAAGTTGTTATGCTGAGCTAGTATAAGGTAAATGTCTGTTGGCTCTTGCTTTATATGTAGCAGAGAGATATGAGAATGGTATGCATCGTTTGTCCACAAAAAAGACGATACAAAAATAAGTGGGCTTAGTTTGGGGACTGATGTCTATATCTTGGTTGGAACTTATTACACTGTTCATCTACTGTTTCAACACAAAGTTCAGGTTCTTTTCACTTTCGGTTAGGTTTAGGAAAAACAAAACTGTGTTTCGGTTAAAATATACCCTTCAAGATGTATGACACTTGTTTGAAAGGATACGTTCCTCCATGTGCATGTTTGACTGGACTTTTCTCCCAAATTTCCAGGCTATGACATTACACATAATGATTTGGCAGTACCAATGATGGTCCTGGAGCAACATTAGTTAAGGTGTTACAGGAACAACATCAACACAGTGAGATCATATTGCACGTAAGAAAGTGAGGATTTGGGTGGAGGGTATGATGTCAAATACATACTTCCTAAATTGCTATGCTGCTTTTACAATATTAGAACGCAACAGATTTGCACGCAGTATTGTTGAATTGTGGTATATCCGTAAATGTATTATTTCTCATTGTAATTTCACCACCTGATGTAAGATATTAATGAAAACAGTGTTTAATATCAATGTACAAACTTTACTGTGCAAAGTGAATTATTGAGTAAAGACATGACTTGATTGTTTTACAGCTGCAACTACCTCTTTTTTATTGGCTCCATCTAAACAGTCTAACATTGACACAAGCATCACCAGGTTATCCATTATTCAAGGAATAGCACTCTCCCAATAAAACCTCCTACCTCATGCTTTAACTTCCTTCCTGGAGGACTGATTTCCTAAAAAATCTGCATCTCTGACTCAAAGCTGCACCTGATTGGACATTAAAGGACAGCCCACTAAGAGAGGATAAAACAAAGGAGAGGAACAGAGGATGGGACTTGAGAAGAACAGTGGACACCAAAACCACTCTAGAGAGTGTTTCTTCTGACGTATGCTGTGCTGAGATCGGAAATATTTTTGGACTTTTGGAAAAATAAGCAAATGTTTTTCTTTAGATTGACTGATTTAAGTGTATGTAAGGATTTGGAGAGCTACATCCTTGTAACTCAACTGGATTTGTGCTGAGCCATTATACCAGCTCAGGATGGGCAAGACTGAAGACTCTGGAGCGCAGGAGAGACCCAAATGGGACAACAAGATTCAGTACCTGTTAACATGTATTGGCTTTGCAGTGGGACTTGGAAACGTCTGGCGTTTTCCCTACCTATGCCAAATCTATGGAGGAGGTAAGATGATATTATAGGATGCTGTTATATCTCGTGTCATCCTCATCTTCATAGTTTAATAATAAGAGATTTAGATGTAAATCAAGATATTTATATGTATAACTGCAACAATTTAGATTCTCTTGTCTCAGTACAATTAGTCATTAACATTGGCCACTTTGTTTGATTAATCATCAATGATATTTTCCATAATTTCTCTATTCATTTGGTGAGTCCCGGAGCCACAGATGTCGTCAGGATCTGGGTCAGGGTTAAGTCGTGTAAACAGCCAATCCCACAAAGTGCATAGGGCTATCAACTTCACATTTTGAGTCAGAGTTTCCTGATTCCCACAACTTTTCCCTGAGCAGATCTGTATATTGTGTAGTAGTACGTTTTTTATAAGCCTGACTCCACTTCTGTTTTTGGTCATTTGGAAAACAACTAAATATTCATACAGCATTCTAATGCAGTGCAATTAAAAGCATTGGCATTTGATTCATGAGGAAGGTTGAAATAGCCACAACATTATCTTAAAACTTCTCTGCAGAGTATGTTGATAGAAATAGTCTTAGTGTGTCTGATGCCTAACTTGGCAAATATTTACTTCTTGTCCTCAGGTGCATTCCTCATTCCCTATCTGATCGCGCTGGTGTTTCAGGGCATCCCTCTGCTCTACCTGGAGCTGGCCATAGGACAGAGGCTCCGCTTGGGCAGCATCGGCGTCTGGAACTCCATCTCACCACTGCTTGGTGGAGTTGGTGGGTGGCCTAAAACTATATACAGATCTTCCAATACCATTTTTCTCTTCCTGATGGAGAGCAAGACCACATTAAAGTAAAACATTTCCTGGAATGTACAGCCTGGCATATTTCAACTGAACCTGATCACTAGAAAGTGTTAAAATCAATGTTTGTAATGTAAATTTTCTGCAACCATGGAGAGGTTGAAGCTTTATTTTAGTTCAGTTTTCAATTTTATGTCATGGTACACATTGTATTATGACAAACCTCCTGTTTTGTTGCATGGAATACTTGTTGCAACTGAAGATGGCCTGGCTGAGTTTACAAATAATATATGCCTACACACAACAGTTTCCTGGGTGAACGTCATGTGTTAACCCATTCAGCTACAACAGTATCCTCCAGATCTGGACTTGTTAGCTGCAATGATGGTTTGGAGCAGTATTATATTACGATGTTTTTGAAACAACACCCACACTAATACCAGATAAACCCTCTGACACTGTTGTTTGTTACAGAACAACGCAATTACTTTATGTAAATCTACAAGGATTTTAAATATTACAAATATATCACTAATTTACGATAAAAACTTTTTTTTGTGGCTCTTAAATTGTTGTTCATTATGTATTTCCTGCTTTAGGAATTGCCTCTATGATTGTGTCTTTCCTGGTGAGTATTTTCTACAACACAATCCTGGCCTGGGTGCTCTGGTACTTCTTTCACTCTTTCCAAAACCCCCTGCCGTGGAGCCAGTGTCCAATCAATGAGAGCCGCACAGGTAACACAATAAGCCATTTTAGCTGCACTTAATACGTTTATCGTCGTGCACTAGTTGCTACCACCACAGTGACAGCATTACCTGATAGCAGCTCACTATTGTATGGTCCATTATAATGTAGCAGCATCAGTTTGAGAATTTAGTACACTTGCAATAAAGTTATAAGATTATTACTGAGAGGAGAGGTTACCAGCAGGGCTCTATGTGGCACTACAGGCAAGATCTGGATCTGGATTGTTTTATGGTACATGGAGATATTGCACCACAGCATAAAATAAAAGGAGTGTGCTTTTACAGAGTTTCGATTAGTGGCAGATTTTGGAATCGGGGACAGGCAATGTGCAAAACCATAGTCATATTTGTTGTCAATAATACCAAGATGTTAAAATCTAGCTCATGGTGATAACTGGTTTTTAATGCAGAAAAAACATCAGGCATCTTAATACTGACAGAAAAATATGAACTTAGCTGTGCTACAAAACTTAATGTGCGTTTAAAACCAAAATTAACAGTATTTTCTTCAAGATAAAGAAGTTTAAGAACTTAAAAGATCTCTTGTTATTGTTTCTATGCATCTGTGTAGGCTACGATGAAGAGTGTCAGAAGAGCACACCAGTGAATTACTTCTGGTACCGTGAGACACTGAACATCACACCTGACATTGAGATCAGTGGCTCCTTGCAGTGGTGGATGGTCGTTTGTCTGGCCAGCGCCTGGTGTGTGGTCTTCATCTGCTTCATCAAAGGCATCGAGTCCATGGGAAAGGTCAGTTCACTGCCAGTGTATCAGCTTCTGCACACAGGATTGAGAGTCACTGAGGGATATATCATATGTTTGAATGTTTCAGGCTGTATACGTGACAGCCACATTCCCTTACCTGGTGCTGACTATTTTCCTGATCCGTGCCCTCACTCTGCCCGGAGCGACTGATGGACTGTTGTACCTCTTCACTCCTGATGTGAGTTTGGTCACTTGCTGTCA